>JAQFZO010000285.1:0-28987 GCA_034695885.1 Geophilus flavus
TTATCTATGCAAGCTCCCGCATTACAAATGAAGCGCACAATAGACATCAACAAACTCCAACTTAACTTGATGGACACAAATAAATGGGTGCATAAATAACAATCCTTAACACCGCCTGATGAAAAATAATTAAAAGCGCAGCCGTTTAGACGACATAATTCAAACTTAAAATTTATATTATGCAAAATAAAAAAACAATACTGTAATAATAATAATATAAAAAAAATATTTATTCCCATAATATATTTTTTTCTATGGGGTACGTAATAAATAGACACCGTGAATTGATGATATACGTGGCATTACAAAGGTGCAATTGTTTTGGACAGGTGTACCATCTGCGTCTATGGTCCTAATATACTTTGGAGATTGGATTGGGTCTGTTTTTTTCGTGCGGCTGCGTCTTTTGTGTTGCAATGAAGTGTCTTGTTGCAGCTGAGACCCTTCAAATCCTATGAAATTCTGTTGTCATTTCGCTTCCTCCGAGCTATGGAGCATCTTATCAACCGACGCTAGCATTGGCTTTGCCTTGGCGGACACACACACACACCACACACATACACACACATACGCGGCATTTTATGGTGCACTGATAAGCTCGGATGAGAACGCACGCTGCAGTTGGCGCCAAATTGCTCGTGGATGGCCCGTCCGGACCCTCGCAACTGACCGATCTCAGTAGCCACTCATCTTTGTCGTATTGTGAGCGGCCAACGGGAATGCACCCTCGGTATAACAAACTCAAAACCGTTTTGTTTGTCGATTGATTAGACAGACGACCGTCTCGAGTCCGGCAACTCGGAGACAAACTTACGGTCGATAAACGCTCGGTCTTAGCTATAGATGTTTGTAAAAGACGCGGCCATGGAAAAGATAAATATGGGATCTAATCGTAATCGTGAATACTCTTCGGTCGGTGCGAGTCTTCCCGAAAAGAAAAAAGAAAAAAAATTTTAAAAAAATATTATAAATTGAATTTGGTGAAAAGAATGTCAACGATGAGAAAATTAAAAGATTTGAAAAATGGTGAAAAGTGTGATAGATCAATCACATGTCGGTCATCAATTTTATTTAATGTGTTGCAAAAGTCATCATCGTTCGGCTTCTCCCATCCACTCGGCTTTGATCTTCGCGTCCCATGATTGTGTTCCACGTACAGACGAAGCGTTTTGATTGTTATTGGCGAGGTTAAGGTTCATTAAGACGCCGTGAACAGTTCTGTGTTTGCTACTGTGTGCACAAATGAAAGAACGCGTCGTGCATACCGTACGAGAGATGGTGGCGCCACCTCGATTGCAATTGCGACCCTGCGAGGGCACACCCCGTGTGCCGACACTCGCGTTTAATTTCGGCCGAGCAAATTGACACGCACCATAATGACGGCTGCACACTAGCATTCATTATTTTTTTTATGTTTCTACACAATCCAACCCTCGTTTTCACACATGTACGAGATATAAGAAAGAGGAAAAAAAATTGTTGGGTCCCTATAAAAAATATTTTATAATTAAGTACGAAGTTGTTAATTGATCGTTTTCATTTTTAATATATTTATATAATGGTTGCGAGTGTCATCGTGACATTTTTAATTTTAATCGCGTTTAAATTTTTAATGAGTTTAATTTTTTTTTAAGATAGAAAATAAAACGGTTGCCACTTGTGAGGGAATGGTAAAAGGGTTAAATTAAAGGAAGGTCTCTTGTTATTTGCCATCTGCGTTTTTATGTTGTGTTGCTCTCAATGAGAGAAGCGACGTCTTCTGGTGGCGGTAAGGAATACAATTGTGCTTTTGTTGGCGCGCGATTTATGAGAGAAGGGCAATCACCAACCAACCGAGGTTTGAGGGGAGGATGAAAAAGGGAGGAAACTCGACACCTGAATTAAGAGCGTACACAAAAGACTCCCGAGTGCTACTTATAAGTTATTATGGAGAGAATTCTAAACCTAAGCTGGGATAAACATGTTTCAAATGAGATGCATTTAACGGTTCTCAAAACGAAAATAACCAAACAAATAAACAAATAAATAAACTTTAAGCACCTAATTCTTTTTCTACTTTTCAATTAACAACACAATGAACACACCGACATCAAATTTACTCCTTTATTTACGTTTTTTTTAACAGTTAGTTTTATTTTTTTTCTGTTTATTTTTTCTCTTACTTTCTTTCTTTTTATAGTGTTTTCTTAACCTTGGCGACCAACTTGTTTTGTCAGGGTTGGTATAGAGTAGAACGCGCTAATAGAGAGTTGGGAGGATAATCTTGCAACCATTAGATTCAGTTGAACAGCGACGCCTGGTATCGGATGTGTACAAAAGAGGCATTCGCTCGGTTACGCGCGCGCTAGCACGGAACACGAACTCGACACAAACGCCAGCTTATGTTCACGTCCAAATCGAAGGACTTCATTATTGACTGGACGTTGAAAAGACAGCTAATAGGGGAACGCTGCTTTTCTCTCTATGATCCCACACGCGACCACTGTCCGTGACGGACCCGCAAGAGCGCGCACCACACCATTAGAACGGAGCCGACTTCTTCTTTCTCGAGTCTCCCCTACTCTATTTCCTCGTATTTAGTCTTTCGTCCTTTATACATGATCGTGTGCGTAGAAATGGATTGTTGATTAATAGAGGGCGCTTTATTGCGTAATGGAGTATAAGTAAATGGTGAAAAATGTGTGTGAAAGTGATCCTCTTAATGCGCTGTTTGCTGTCGTCGGGACCCTTTAACCCATACATTTTAAAAAGAAACTAAAACATGAAATACCAGTTACTGTATAATACCCAAAAAAACTTTCAATCACTTCGCCTTATTTTTTAACGACATATAAACGTCAAAAATATTATATTACATTTTTCCTGTATAAGTTATTAATCATGTTACCGCTAATTCACTTTAGGTGAATAATGAATTTTCATATGTAAAGCTGAGAAATAATTTATTGACCTTTTGAGGTCCACTCAAGGTCCGATTTCTGCACACTGTAGGAGTTCGTGCGAACGAGTCCCCAAAGAGCAATTTTGTTCCTTGTGACCTGATTAGACCAGGGTGTAAATTGCATTTCGCTTTTATCAACCATAGGATAGGATGGAAGGAAGGAGATGTATAAATATATTTATATAAAAGTTCCGCCCGATCGAATAGGGTTCGGCTTTACTGCAACAACACTCCCGTGTTTTGATAAGTTGGTATGTGTATAGTTTAATGAATCGTCTTCTGTATTAATTTGTAGCTGAGTAATTGCTAGATTAACAAGTTGCATAACGCATTCATCTTTGTGTTTATGTTGTAAATGTTTCGTTGAGTCATGCGATTCAAACCCAATGACCCGCGACAAACTTGGTTTTGAGTCACGTGTCACACGACCGACCGTATAAGTTACATGATGAAAACAGTGATCCTTTTTCCGACCGATAAAATAAAGAGATGCGGGTTGGGTTGGGTTCGGGAGCCACGATTCACAAAACCTCATCGTGGCGCTCTTAATCAAAGAGTGGGTGCTGATGCAATTCAAGTCGCGACACGCGCACGAGCCAACAATGGCAGTCCATTAATCGGGGCGGCGGCGACACGTATTGTGCACGCGCCATTGTGGAACGCCGTGTCACGCGAATGGAGAAAAATGACCGCTCGATCAGAATGGGGAGAAAAGGCGCCCTTTTTAATTAGACAATTAGGCCACAGGCGATCCCACGTCGGATCTCTGATTGCCCGACTCGCTTCCGGCCACCTCCCTTCCACTCATTAGCGAACCTGCTCTTTTCACATGGGTGTGGGGAGAGTGAGATAGAGAGAGAGAGACAACCCTCTGGTGGTCATTCACTGCCAATAGTCTGTCTTTCTCCCTCTTTTACTCTATAGGGTGATAAAGGAATGAACCCATCATTGACATTTGTTACCCCCATTTCCTTGGTGCGAGTTTCAGACACTAAAGGGCTTTAAAGACATTTTTTTGCCACTAGTATGAAATAAATTTCTCTCGGTCACCAATTCCGATCGCCGATCTTTGCACCCAATCGAATTCCGAGTGAAAAAACCATAATTTTCGAATTTCATTCTGTAGATACGTATATGCAATCCAAAAATATATCATTACCCATCCGTCGTTTTCCCACGTTTAGAATAAAATTTACATATTGATATTTATTTTTAAAATACGAGAATTTTAAGTCATTGTAATTTAAACACATCAAACAGGCCTTAAAAATATTTTTATATTTGTTCTGTAAATAATTCGGCACAAGGTAAATCCTAGTGTTTGTTTTATGGCCCCTGATGTAACATTGAGGGTATTTTCTTGCAGGTTGTTGATTTATTATCCAGGAAGGACGCAATCATCCGAGAGCTTTTGACTTCATTTCCGTCATTTCTGAGAAAAAAATGAAAGCAAAAGTAATATTTGTAATGATTTTTTTTTTCTCTCTTTATATTTTTTTTTCTTTCTTGGCAATAGTTTTAACAGAAACAACCTGTGTGGAAAATAAATTGGTATTTAAAGTTAAAAAAATAAAGTAAAACAAGAGAAAAAAATAGAAAATAACATTCGAGGTCGATCTGTTTCAATGATGTACAGTTGCCATGGCAGCCAGCATCCGCTGCGATCATAATCCTGAAGTATTACCATTTAGATGCATCGCTCGCTTGGCGCCAGGGGATTTGAGTGATTCACTTCTCCGGTCGGAATGCCAGGGCCTTGCAAAGAGACACACAAAGCGAATTCATACTTTTAAATAACTTCATTTCGGATACATCGCCCGTCATGTGGAATAAACACAATTTTGAGGACGTCTACTGGATGTTGCTTGGCCATTTAAAAAAAAAAATATTTCCTCAATGTGTTTTTGAAAAATTTTAAAGTTTACCGAAATTCGCGAAGCTAATACTCAAATTTGACATAATTTATAATAAAATTAACAAAAAAAATTTTTTCTGAGATTGACTCCTTTTTATTTTATATAGTGCAAATTTCTCGTAGAACATCATATTCCCAATTTTTTCATCCCCTTTCTCCCATAACGAGTCCCCTTTTCGTACCCACAAGACTTTTTTTCTTCCCGGATCGCCCAATCGGTATGAATTGTTGGGAGAAAAATATTTCCCCTCTTCATGACAGCGTAGACGGCGACTGTTGTGCAGATTTATGTCGTCATAATTTTAAGATGTGCTGAATGCCACTGTATGAGAGAAGCACGAATATGAATGGCCAAATTAACGCATTGATTTATGAGTCAATTCGTCAGTGAGAGAGAGGAGTAGAACGTTTGCAACCTCGAGCTGCAAGCATGTACCCCCATCCTACCACGTTCTCCAACACCCACAAACTCAATTTATGCAAGAAACACTAATTTTTCTTACCTATTTAAACTTATTATTTCTCCTTTTCACTCCCAGAGTGCGCCATCACGAGATGGAGTTTAATAATGACACATTTCCACGTTATATACACAGACAGTAGAGTGAAATATGCAGTGCCCTGTGTAAACGACGACTCAAAATAAGCTCGAATCCTTGCATTGCATCTTTCTTGTGCCAACTCGTCACTTCATTTTCCTATTGCCATTTGTGCATGCGCCAACATTATTTCCTTGGCATTAATTCTTTGAGTACTTAGGAAATGAAATTCATAGCAATATATACAAGTATTCTCTTGTCGTTTATTGCCATTTGTATTTTTTTATTTCTTCTTCCATCCTCCCCGCTTCGAATCCAAGCCAGCAGACACGAAAGCGGAGTCAGGGGGAGAGAGACTATCATGTTAGTTGAATTAAACGCCACGTTTGTCCCGCATATCTGCGAGATGCATCTTTGTACGCTTCGGTAAACAGCAACCATTCCAATGGTAGAGATGCAGCTTCAGCGCTGAAATATGACTCGTGCGGTTGAAAAGAGAAAGTCGAGGGGGGCAGGAAGGGGGGAGTGTGTGTGCAGCTGATGGCCATTGCTCTTATTATAACATATATCCGTAAATCGACGCCCGTGGCTGGACGCGTGACATTCATTTTAACCGAGTTTGCAATTGGTTCACAGAGTGCTCCCCACTTATTTCATCCGACCTCAATGTTGGTCGTAGATTGGATAGGTCGACAAATCATCCCACTTTTACATTTCGTTTTGATTGCTTCGTTCCTAATGCACTGCCAATTTCATTCAACTTTATTTTTATACTATACTTTACTTTAAAGAAAACCCAACGAACGACTCGACTCGAATCGTGCGTCATCGTGCTTTTGTTTACGAAGCAAAATTTCCACCCAAAATGAAAATGGGGAATTTTTTTCAAACGTCATTATCTGCATTAACAAGCGTCGACCCTTTTGCATGCATTATATACGGACAAATCTCCGCAAAACTAACTATAAGGGCATTGCCATAAATTATTGCAATTGACGTATGACCTCCGAAGCGCAACCAGAACGTTGGATCGGAGCGGAGAAAGGCTAATGGTGAAATGTTAGTTCCTCCCCTGCACCCAACCCCCTACTGAGCCTTTTGGCGAACAGTGACTCGACTATTAACCTTTCAATCAATAGGATTTCATTAATAGCGTTTCAGCTTAATAGAAACGCGCAACATTGGCGTCGTGGCTGATGCTCTTCGGCCGTAGTGTTTTAATCTGTTGGGCTAATCAAGCCTCGATACAACGTCCCAGCTGCTGCATCCAATGGCAGTGGATAGAATTGCGGGAGAAACGACTGTGTGTTACAACGAGGTCGAGGGCTGTTGGCAGTTGCCAAATGACGGTGTTGGGGACCATTTCTAGGGGCTGTATAAAAGATAACTGTTGAAGATGAAGGTACTTTAATACACAGCAAAATGGCTGATTGGTCGGTGATCAGTTTGTTGCCCCCTTACGATAAAACAGTGTTGAAACTGTAATCTAATTCAATTGTAATAAATAATTCCACTTGTGAGGTGAAGAAAAAGAAGATAGAAAAAAAATCTTAAGAGTCTTAAAAGTGCAGTGAGCAATTTTTTTTCTCTCTTTTTTTCTTCTTCGTGACTTGCGTTCTCATCCATCCCTGTATATAACGTTTATGGCTTCATCTTAAATGCGCCCAAGAACGATGCAATACCGAGAAGCCCAACTCTTAGTCGAGAAATAAGTTTTCGCTCGATGGTTTAAAAAAAAATTAAATCTTATTTTTTAAAAATTCTTAATTTCACACGCATCAAAAATGAAGGGGTAGAGAAATTCAAGATCAAGACTCACCGAGTCTCATTTTCCTCTCATTTAGTCAAGTGCCACTCACTCACTCTTTTCCTGTTTGCTCACTTTAATCCTGACCCTCCCCTTGACTTTTAACCTTAGACTCGTATCGGTTGGCCCCAAACGCGTGCACGGTGACGGGAGTTTGCTTGCCTGCAAATTTATCCGATATCGACTATAACAGGGTGGTCAACTCTCCAGCTGCGCGTGCACTCAGGTTCCTTCAAGAACACCACACACGCTCACCCACCGATACTCGCCACGTGCATCCAACGTGGCTCCATGTGCGTATCGAGGGTGGTGGTAAAGAGAAAGGGGGTGGGGAGGTACACATATACGGGGAGAAAGGCGGCGACAACAGACGTACACGCGCGGCCGGAAATTGATTAAATTTATCGGCGCGTGCATCGTTGAACGCGGTTTGCTCCCCTTCCTGTGCCCCTTATTTGCTCTTTAATTAATAAAGCGCTTAATGGAACTGTGTTAGAGGGAGGGGTATTGGGGTCGGACAGAGGAGGAATGGATGGGAATGGATGATTGAGCGAATGACAACGTGTCGTCTGGTGCGCATGCGGTCAGTTTTTTTTTTTTTTTAAGTATTTATTTAATTTTTTTTATGCCAAGTCGAGCATCGTTGATGTCATTTTCCACTTTGAATGTCTTTACCCGTTTATGTTTTTGCCTCGAGTCAATTAATTTGAACGCAACTTTTCAACTGTCTTCTTTTTCTCCATCATCATCTATCATTGCGAAGGTTAACTCCATTAGGCGTCGAAACATTTATTTCCAACCAAGGACAAACAAAACACTCGGATCGAGGATAATTGAATGGAAGCGAAGAAAAGGATATGGGGCAAGTATATCGCAATTGAAATAACGTCCCATTCGGACCCGACCGACTCGAATCGTTACTCATAAACGAGATTATACGATACGACTATTGTTTTCTATTAGGAAATTTTTCCTCTCTTTTGCAACGAGGGGAACTCAAAGGGTTGATGGTCTTTAACATACGAAATTGATTTTAGCGTTAATGTACAGCATAGGTGACTCCTTTCATCTATGGAATTGAGCCCCTTCGTCAGTTAAAGACGTGATTTTACCCTCCCTCTGTATGGCAACATATGTGTCTCCCCCCCATCAAAATAAGCAGGACAGAAGTCATCAAGGCATAGTAATAAGAAGCCCTCTCCTCTCTTCTCCCCACCTCGTAACAGCTGCAAACCACTCACCAAAATCTTCACTGACCTTCGTCCTCCACCACCCTCTCTTTTATTGCTCAAAATTCTTCTCGGAAATAAGCTGAATTCATTCGGCTTTTTTTTTCATCATCACACTGATGTTTTCAAATCACTTTTCGATTCCGAATACTGTAAGCTACTGTTTTGGTTGCTTGGGCTTCTCTGCATTGCAAAATCAGTGCAATGCAATGGCATAAAATTTAGTTCGGGATTCAAAGTGAAGCATAAGTTGTTGAAATGTGCAAGTTCATAATGTTAATTTGCGAGAACCCACTGACTAATGGATGTAAATGGAAATCAAAATCAGTTCCGGAACAGATAAACGTCATTAATCATCGAGAACAGTATACAGAGAGATTATTGAATTTCACAATTTCATTTTCCCTTCAGTTTTGTTTCCTATACTGACGCACTGGCCGGTTTAAAACATTTTTATAAAAATTCGATAAAATTAATCATTTAAAAAAAAAAACAGTCATATTTTAGCCCCAAATAATATTTCTCGACTAAGCAAAGTACGTCATGTGCATATTAATGTAGTCGTATGCAAATGAGCCAAAGACACAGATGTTCCCTCCCCCACTTCGTTTATCCCCCTCCCTTTCTCTTCTTTATCCCTCTGCGAGACAAAAAGTTAATTTGCGTTAGCATTTGCTGCACAAATGCATGGAATAATTTCGACTCGGATTTTGTTAGTGCGAGCGAAGATTTTGAAAAGTAATTGGACACACACCGTTGTTCTTACACAATCGAGGCAACGTAATTTGTAATGTAATTGAGCAATAATTAGTTGCTTTCTTAATTAGAAACAAGATTCACAAACCCAATCAAACCCACAATAAAAAGATAAGACTCCTTTTGATACTTCTTAAAAATTCATTTCAATTCCACGCACGATTTTCGCGATACGCCATCAGCAATAAAAAAAAATATCATTAACCTTAAAATTTAATTTTTTAACATAGTAATAATTTTATTTTAAGACCGGGTGCAAATCAACCCATAAAACCGTGTTTATACACACATAAGAGTCACCCACGGGAAAAAAAGACTCCATATAACAAATCGAGGCCGTGACATCAACCTTAACGATAATCTCCGAATGATAATCAGACGAAAACAAAACATTAATGAAACGATCAAAAACGGTTCAGTTTTTAAATCCGAGAGCGATTTCGTGTTATTCCGACACCTGTGTTTCACCTGTGCCTTGTAATAAGTGTGATCGAGTAGGATATTATATCGAGGGAGAGTTTTTTTCTCGCTCTTTCTCTCAATCGAGAACCGTTAGGTACCGTTTTTAATTAAAAAAAACTTTCCGACCACCACTTAGGACCATGTGACTAAATGTGCGCACGCGCCCAGTTCCTAATTAATTATGGAAGTGAAAAGCAGAAAGATTGTGGGTGTATGAGGTGGGGGAAGGGAAGGGGGATGTAATGTAATGGCAGAATATCGAGAATGATCTGCGTATGAGCCTTGGCGGCAAATGTATTAGTGATTCGCGGCTCCAAATATGGACGCGGGGGTATATGTGATGGGTGGCGTCGTTTTTTTAATGGCGTCGCTATGAAGAATAATGCGGGAGAAAATCTAGCTTTATTGAAAAAAACTTAATTATTTTTTAATGCGTATTCACTATTCGGAGGCAAAGCACAGCCCCTCCTCTCTTTCTACTTTTTTTTACGACGTATAAAAGGAAATTAATTCACTCTATGCACAAATTTAGGCCCTTTCTCATCCCTCAGAATCTAATTTTTCAGCTTACTAAAACAGTTCGATTTTTTTTTATGAAAATTATTGAAGTTTTGGCAGGAGTTTGCCTTTTAAATGAAATCTGGGAGAATGTGATAATTGAAAATATAATAAAATGGAAATATTTAATTGAATCTGGTCAATTTTATTTCGATGAGCTGAATTTAAATTGCTCGAAATTTAATCAATTTTTTTTCATGTTTTAATTATTAATATATTATTATCAAAACTTTTTTCATCGGTTTTTGAAATTTCTTTCTGTTTGTTTTTTAAATCTTATATATAGAGCAATACTTGAAATTAAAGTTTTTTTTAAAGCAATGAAATGATATGAATATGAATTTCTTATTTTTCATGCACTAAACACATTTTCCGTATAGGAAATGTGCTGAGTAAAAAGAAAAAAAAAATCATTTTCTATTACACTAAAAGTCCCAAGCTCAGCTTTAAATAATGTACATAAATGTAGCGAGAATTATACACATTAGACCAATTTGCAAAAAATTACAATTAAAATTAAAATTAATTAAACGGACTTTTATATTACTTCCAAATACGCCCATTGGCCATCGCAATTTTTTCTTTTTTCTAAAAAACTTTCTGAATATTTTTCCACACTCTTACATATTCACCCAACCTATTTTCAATTTTAGAAATTCTTTCTCAAATCAATCATACTTTTTCTTTAACTTAACTTGTTTCTCCACATTTCATTTCCCCGCCTCAGCCTCACACACACCCTGGCAAAACTTTTCTTCTCATTTCTCCCTTTATTTCCTCTCGCCACAAAAGCAAGTTGACTTTTCATTGGTCGCACAAAAGAACGCCTTTTCTTCATATATACACCCAAAATTCGATCCCACGCAACAAATTTTTACATTCACTCTCTGCTCCATTTTTTCCCTCGATGACTGGCACTGCAACCCAGCTTCAACGCTCAAATCCCCCGCTCCAATTTGAAATCTGAGGCCACATGCTTCTCTCCATTACAGTAAACAATAAACTCTCATCGCTCTCCAAGTCGACATCGATCACTCGATCACGCTCGATCGTTTTACACCTGACGTGTAATTAATAAAAACTCAGTTACGTCACGGAATGCCATATTCGAAAGGGTTTGCACTGAATTAAAATTCTTCGTTGTAGAGAAGGCAGCAGTGCATTTTGCGTTGCCCCCTCCCTCCCTCCCTCCCTTCCACACGCACACCCTCGTTCGGGATATTTAGTTCTGTTATCTGGCACACGAGGGCGCCGCCACACCACCTTTTCTATCTCTGGCAGCCAATTATCTTGTCTAAAATCCCTAAATCCTCCATACAAATTGTTTTCATATAACGACGAGGAAGCTTCTCCAACCTCCCTCTCGCCTTTTCCAGTTTAATGCGATTATATGGCACCCTCACCAGGGGGCTTTATTGGCTTCCATTTCAGCTCTCTACTCACTATACCATGGTATACTCTTTGCCGACCCTTCCGCGAGGCACGGGAAAGAGAAGAATCTATAGTGGCTCAAGTCTCGTTTCGAGCAAATCTCGTTAGAGATGGAAACGCTCAGGTGTTGAGGGCAAATCAAAGGGGGATGTGAAAGAAACGAGGATAGGGTTATTAATTGAAATGTACCTTGGCTTCTTCTTTTTTATTATTATTATTATTTAAAAAAAATATTTTTGTAAACGGGAATTCTTTTTTTTAAAAAAATTTTATTTTATTAAAATTTTTTTATTATTAAATGTTATTGGAAATGTGTTGAAAGCGATGATTGGTGAATCGTCTGAACGATTTTGACAAATTTCAAGTGTTGAACAAGATTGGATGAAGAATTGAAGGGAGAAAAAAGAGGGAGAAGACGAAGAAGAAGAAAGAGCGAGTGAGAGAGGGAAGGAAGGAAGGAAGGACGGATGGGAAGGTGATGAATACAATTTTTATTCCTGAGAGGGAAGAAAAGAGGATTGAAGCTAAAGGGCTCCTCGTGACTGTGAGAGAGGGGAATGTGAAAAAGGAATGTTATAAATTTCAAAAATAAGCGAAACAAGAGACATGGCAGCTGAGGATTTCATTGTTTACATACCATTACCCGAAGCAATGAGGAATGGCGAGAGCAAAAAACAAACTCTTGCTCCATCTTAATCTCCCCATAGGCATGGATGTGAACAAATAAAAATTATCCGTAAAGCGTGCACGTGATGGCTCAGCAAATTCCCTCCCCCACACAGCACTCACTCAGTCACTCGGGTCGGGTCGCCATCTCATCTCGTCTCGTCTGAGGTCTCACCTCAGATATATCTGAGATTTGAGTTGCGTATGATTTTTATCCATTAGATAATAACGATAACGATTTTCGAGATAAGTTTTGAGTTAGTGTATTGTTGCTGGTGCATTTAATTAGTCATTTGGTGTATTTCAAATCGAGCATTTGAAGGATATTAAATTCTCCACAAAGTGCAGCGACGTCTGTTGTCGATGTGGTGCAGCGGCGGTTAATTGGCATTCCAAGTGCATGCATTTCGTATTAAGGCAAACAACAATAATTGCATTCGTAACAAGGCCTGGATGACGAGAGAATATTAAATGACGGTGCACGTGTTCATTAATTGAATATTGGTTGTGATAAGTGTAAATACGGGAAGAATGCAGCGAGGCGTGGGCGTCACATGGCGCATTGTTGTTGTCGGTCGAACGCGACACGAGGTGGCGTTTGCTCTTCACGACCGCTGTCGGCGATAATGATCGCAATTGTTATATAAATAGAGCAATAACAAGTGCAAAATTAATTAGGCGGAAGCAACGCGTGCCGCCCGAGAGACGCCACTTGGACGCTTTCAAGACGCGCTTAACAATTACGTAACACGAATTGTGGTTAATTAGAATGTCGCGACGCTCGGGTCACACACATGTACAACTCCGAGTCCCCGCCCACACATAACTTTACACGCGCACGCGAGGCGTTGAATTCTTCTTCTTCTCCTCGCCGATGCCATGCTATGCGAGTCCGACACCGGTTCTTGTCGATTACGGTGTCAGTGGATGTCTTCGGCGTGAGGAGTGGGTGGCGCAGCGAACAGGAGAAGAGAAGAGGAAGGGAAGGGTGGGGATGGGATGGGATGGGAGGCAGTTGCGTTCCTCTTAATTAGGATTATGTTTCAATCCGGCGTTCGACTCATTTGCCGCGAAGCCTAATTATTGCGAGATGTTACACGCAGTTATCAGCGCGCGCGTATCACGTGCTCCTACCACAAGTCGTGAGCCAACACCACAGCACGCAAAAAAATACACAAACGTTTCCTTACACCCATCCTCTTTTACATTTACTAAGATTGACTTTTTTAAAATTTTTTAAAATTGATTTTATTCGTTGATGAAATTCCTTAAACAATAAATTTTTTTTAAAAAATTACAAACTTCTTCTCTTGGCTCCTGTAAGTATAAGCCAAAAACGTCGAGATTGGCATGTGGTCGGGTGGGCGAACAGTATGGACGCTAATTAATGAAGTGGACGCATCAAGCTTGTCATCAATGACTCAGGCACGTGTTCAAGGTATTGGCATTTAGGCCGTACCACAGCTTGCCAAGATTGACGTCGAGTAGAGGCAAGCTGAGGGAAACGATCGGAGGTTACACACTTTCTTCACGACATTTTAGACAAATTATACTCACACAACAAATTAAATTGCATTTTTTCCCCTTTCCTTCCTTCCTTCCTTCCGAACAGTATTGGATTCAGTGCACAAACAGTTATCGGTCCTTAGTGTGAAATTAAAGTGGAGAAAAGCAGTTTTCGAGGCTTACACCTTTGAATTAAGATTGTGAGTAATATAAAACCAATAAGAGGGTTAGAGCTGCTAATCTGCTCAGTAAATAAAATCTTAATGACGTCATGCAATCTAATAAACAGACACGAGATGCATTAATATCAACAATAAACATCATTAAGTGCGGCTGGGAACGCGCACTGCTAATTATGAGTTCGTTGGGAATGACGGCCGCCTCCTGGTTAGATATTAACTGGAAATAGCATCTCCCTAGAGGCGATCGATCAAAGGAGGCGCCAAAAGACTCTTCAAGAAACGTTGACATTAAAAAATTCGCGTTACGTATACACATACCGTAAAACCATAAAAACAAATTTAAATAACAAATAAAATATAAACGCAATTTCATTTTTTTTACCTTCATTTGATTTAAAGTCAAATTCTCTCAATGAAATCCACGCAGCAAGAAACGAGGGGAAGTTTTAAGGATAGGGGAATGGGAGTGAAAAAAAAAACAAACACAATTGACGTTTTTGTTTATTCTTTCTTTTCCCGCCTCCTTATCAGAATGGAAAAGCGTTTTCTTGTACCCTAATTTGATAGCATCAAAAGTATTTTGTAGCGCGGCCATGAACAAAGATAGAGCGAGTGGTGGTCCGTATAACGGCACTTCGTCAGAGCAAATGTTCGGATTTTACCATCCTTCCGAGATAAGACAACATGCAAAAGGACACCTTGAGTAATCGCTTCAATTTTTTTCCATTTGCCACACATACAACTAGACAGAGTGAGAGATAAAAAGTAGATGTATAGACGTAATTACGGACGAGTTTGGCTTTTTATTAAGATTGTTTATTGCCAAAAGGTCAATATCGATACGTGATCAACCCAGCGAGGAGAAAATTGAGGGCCCCAGCCGGTACAAAGGATCCACTAACGAGGATTCTTCCTTCTTTAATGATCGTAAGTATTACCCAACCCTTTCTAACGTTGTGCGCTATTTTTTAAGTAAAAAAATAAAAGTAAAAAAAAATTTAAAATAAAAGCGGGGAAATTAAATGTAGGAAAAAAAAGAGAAGAAAATCCTCTTTAATTAATAAGACTTAAATCAAAAGATAAAAAATTCGCTCACAAAGAAAATTCCTCTTCATTTGACGTTGAGCCAAGTCATAATGAAAGCAGAATAAGCACTTTTTTCTCTCTCCCGGAAGTAATTTTTCGCTATGAGACTGGCTCGTAAGAAATCCCCACCTGGGAACCATCAGTGGAAAATGGGGGGCGAACCCAGGTGGCGCTGCTGTACAAGATTTTTGTGCACACAAAACGCAAGGACAGCGTTTTTATTCCTAATTTATGCATAATGAATTAATATTGTAGGCCAGAGATTTCAATAGACGAATTAAATTTTTATCTGAATAATAATAATAATATCGTCATTTCTCCAGTGACAGACAAGAGAGAAAAAAACCCGTGTATGCAACTTAAAGCCAACATAAAAACTGATTTGATTCACCATCTAAATTCAAATCTTCTCGTTTTACATATTAAAAAACCACATCCCACTGCTAAAAATATCGTTTGTCATCACTTTCTCATTGAGTCCCGTTTTATTGATCAACCAAAAGTTGCTTCTTTTGACCTTCCAAACCTAATTATTTTTTTATAGTTTGTCAAGAAAGTGATTAACCCGCCTTCGTCCTTTCGTCCTTTCTTTCTTTCCAGTATTTTCCAAAGTTATGGCACGCAGACTCGGTATAAAGTTGTTAGGAGCAAATAGAAAGTGAAATCCATTTGTTATTATCTTTAACTCGAACAAGGTCACAACAACAACTCATTGTAGCAAAAAGAAAGAATGCCTTCACTGTTTGAGGGTGTGTCTCATCTCGCGTCTGGCACCGTCATCAATCTTGAATAATGGCTGTCAAGAGATGGCAGTGCAAATTAATCGTGTGAATTTGTAGTGATTAGAGCCTCTGGAGCTCCCCCTGGGAGTCGACGTTCTTGCAATATCATTCGAGAGAAAACTGTGAGCTGAAAAACTAAGCAGTAATGTCGACGGAGGGTGGCAATCACAGTGTTTCTTACTACTTACTACGCCTAAGGACGAGTAGGCGTCTGATTGTTTCGAGTCGGCTTCAAAGAATAACAATTTGGGGAGATTAGAGGCGAAAACGTGTCAACAGGGCGATTGAAAAACTCCCCCTTTGTTTGGGCTTCCTTACAAAACACCCAAGTTTTTTATTTTTATTTTTTATATATGTATATATAAAAATTTTGAACATAATTTTTTACGCATTATTATTATTATTCAAATTATTGAAAACTTTACTAGTAGTCAGACTGACTGCATCATTGACCTCGGAAAGGGAAAAAAATTAGAAACTGTCGATAATATCGCGTAGAGTGGAGAAAAGAGTCATTCTGGGGGCAAACTTTTAAAAAGGGAAGCAATTACTGTTTCCGTTCCACTTGCCTTAATGTTCTTTGCAAGAGTTACTTCTCTGTCGCCCCAATTGAACTTTTATGTGCACTTTGAAAATAATTTCAGTCCTTCAATAGGTGCCTCCTTAACATACAGTTCTCCCACACGAGTAAACACTCACGCAGCAGTTCGCTTTTCATATATATATAAAAAAAAAAATACGTTTGGAAAATATTTTTTTTCAAAATTTTTGTTAAAAAACAAAACTAAGAAATTTCTCTTAATAGAATTGTTTATATCCACTTAAAAAAAAGTCACTCGCTCCATTTGACAGATTAAAAGTTTCCATCCGACTAATTGATAGCTTAAATATTGAGAAGCATTAAATTTCACTTGTTTTGCTGACAGTAGTGCTTTTAAGCAAATGCGTTGATGATTCTCAGAGCTATCATTGGATAATTGAGCTTGTCTGTCTCGCTTTTCCACGATTGTCTGCTCATGATGACAGCGTGTTTACATTCTCAATTCGGGATGAAAAGGGGAGGTCTACACTAGTGGCGCTTCAATTAACGAGATTATCACAAGATTAGAAGCAATGACCGTCTATCTAAACGCGACCCCTGGCGAGACGCCGTCTCACTAATGAAATTAACCCTGGCTCGTTAAGAGCGAGAGCGCTGATTTTGGAAGACTAGCTTCTCTCCGTTTCCAGTGAATTTAATTATATTCGCTCTCTTTGTCACCAGCAACGAGAACCTAATGGAGGTTTGATAGACAAATCCAATAAGGCCGCACGCACACCCCCTTGTCCCGAGCACAACAGACGGCCTGCAACAACACCGACATCCATGCGTTCCAGCTTGGCTCCATTTTTCTCCCCTTTCCTTGTCCAATCATATTTAAACTAATCGTATTAAGTCCTCCCTCGATCGTCAATAAATCAAGTGGACTATTTTCTGTCTATTTAAACCAGAAAAATTAGAATGTGTGACGTCCCGATTCGAGAACATTGTATACTACTGTCAGTTTATGATTAAAAAGTCGTATTACATTAAACCCAATCGAGAGTTCTCGTTTAATCTCGTTCGTCTCGTTCGGCTACACTGCCGTGCTCGACAGAAAAAAGTCTGTCCGAGCGAATTAAAGATGGGCAAGGCATAGCATACATGACACATTCCTCATGTCGTAATGTAATTCCCCTTCTCCCTGTCTTTCACATTAGTTATTACTGGACTGACGTCCGACTGCAGTGGTATGTATTACAAATTAACAAGAACGACACGAGCTCTGCGCACGCGCATTGATTGGCAAATCTGTTGAAACTCACACAAGCTGCGGCCTCGTTCTGATGCTGTCAAATATAATATGAAATTCAGACAGGATTGCCTATTAGCACAGCCGTGCTGCCCCTTCCCCCGTGTGTTTGCATTAGAATGGGTATTTAGTCCATACCCAACATATTACTTCATAACGGCTTTAATATGAGTTGGAAAATTATTTTTTGAAGAGGCGATCTAATATGAAAAATTAAAATGAGTAATAAAATATTTTTTAAAATCGTTTCGTGCACGATTTTATTACGTTTTCTGTATGGGTATAGCAGAAGTTTGTTATTTCCCATCCAACTCTTTTACTCTTGTCTCTGATCAGAATTAGGCCGGTCAAGTGTATATCTTCTTGTAGCGTCACCTTCAAACTCACATTGTCTTTTTTTTAAGGCAATAAACCTAAGGCCCTTTTTATAGAAAAATAATTCCCACACATTTTAATGGACAAATTTTTTGAGTAATGCATGTAAAAACGCATTTATATTTACTCGTACATAAGGTAATAAAAAAAATAAAGATTTCCTACCTTTCGATGATGCTTGTCTAACATTTGAACTTGAAATAAATTATGTCCGAAATTACTGCAATTAAAAAAATTATTTATTACCGACTCAGTAATGTAATTGGTTTTAAAGTTCTGCACTCCGTCACTAGTTCGCAGCACAGACCAATATTCCCTATTGATACTGCGTTGCGTTAGAATTTTAGAAAAGATGCTTTGATTAGTGATTATTTGATAAGACTTATGTTAATGATGATGAGTTTAAAAACTGTCCATCGCAACAGCATGTAGTGGACATTTAAAAAAAAAAAGTGTAATAATTTTGCCAAATATTTCACAAACAAATGCAGATGGGGGAAAAACAGCAATGGGACTTTGATTACATAGTAATTTTCAAGGTCAACCATTTACTAATTCTTAAAACAGAAGTAGGAATATAAAAATTTTAAATTTTATTTTCAACATTACTATCTATCAGCCAATCTGTCAAATCAATAATTTATTAATTTTATTTAAAAATATATGAGACAGTAATTTTTGTGGTATAATAATTATTAATAACACTTTTCCATGTTTGAAAAAATTATCTAATTAATTCAGATAAAGTACGTATTATTTGCGGGTAGAAATTTGTGGTTTCCAAACAGTCACTCACTTATCGTGTTTTGAGCGACATCTGCCGCTCTAACGCTTACTGCATGATGCTCGTTTAGGAACTCAACGCTGCTCGCTACCCCATCTCATCACCCGAGGGCGTGGTGAGATGGAGCAGCATTCCTGACCACATCTTTCAAGGCGCCATTTACGAGTTGCTTTAGTTTACGTTGCCCCTTAGCCATGTTTTAACTAGCAAAATTACCCAATATTTCATCATGCAGTAAAAAAAATTAAACAAGTTTTATAACTTCCTTCCAAAAAACACAAGAAAGAATTTAAAGCGTTATAATGTTGTGCAATATTCATTGTGCCAATGCCTTTTAACATAATTAAACTGAGTGACGGCTTTAGAAAATTTAAATTATACAAACAATTTAATGAGTTAATGTTTTGTCCACAATGTTTATCACCTTATTTGCTTCACTGAGTTTACATTTAATGACTTTCATAGTAAAAATTCTATTTATTTTCCTCTTAAAAGGGCGAGAGTGCAGAAAAAATTCTTTAGAACGTCTAAACTTTAAATCTTAAATTGAACATTATTGGTGACTGAACTGTCTTGCACCTAAATTAGGTCAAAAAAATTAAATCAATAATAGGATGTAGGGTAAATAGAGGTGTATGGCATTCGAGTCTAACAGCCCAAGGCATTGACACACAATAACATTTCGACTGTCAACTACTCAACAAAATCAATTTACCATTTAAATTACTTCATTAAATCGAATGACAATTAAAATTCATATCAAACTTGAGTAACCATAACTCATATCACACACACACAAGGAAAAAATAGATAAAAATGTAAATACCAGTATTCAATTTGCCTGTAGGTAATTGAATATGACCTCTTATCTGACTTTTTACATACGCAAATTCGTTGTAAAAATATGCAAAGTCCCTTTAAAGTTTTAGATCAATGACCAGAGACACAAATCAAACATAATTATACGATTTACTTTAATAGCAAATGTAACAAGTTTTACTTTTTACCCTAAAATTTACTCGCATTCATTCCTCAAAACATTCCTGGTAGGAATAAAAAAAAAAAATTTATCTTCCTTTAGCAATTTTCCAAAGGTTCCTCATCTAATTTTGAATCAAGACTATAGCCTAAACTGCGTCATGCACAGTAGCTACCACTTGGAATGTTCTGCTGTCTAGGGGGAGAAACTGAATTATCAGAACAAATCCGCGCGGATCCACTCGCACTGACACATTTGGAGATGAGACCTCAAACTTGGCACGTATGGTTTTTTGCCAGCCTTCTCTGTGCTTACTCTCTTTACTCATGCAATGGCGCTGAATTCGGTAAGATGTTTTATGACAATAACACGACAGCTATATGCTCATAAATTTTTTTACTCAATTTTTTATTAAATCTTAAAACATGTTTAAACTAATTTCTTAAAACGCAGTAGTTTAATTTTTGAATGCAGTTAGTATGATGTGATGCTTTGTGTTTCTCACCTGTTTGGTATTGACGTTTTTGCTTGAGCGATTTGCATGAATGTTGGATCTGTAAAAATAATGATAACAATTAATATAGAGGACATTATTTTCTATAATAGTGGGTTCCCTGTAAAGCAACGAGGTCAACAACTTCTAAGAGCACACTGACACAAAATCTTTGCAGTGATGAAAGCTTACCTAACCTACATTGGATGTTGGGTTCACTTTGAGGAAGTGAAATGATTAATAGCATTGAACTTGTCGTTCATTTTACTATACAGTAATACTATTTTCTTCTGTTGTGGTAAGACAAGACAACATTTTTGTGGTTTGAAAATATGCTCGTTACCCCAGTTTAAACTCAGCACGACTGACCTTGTCTTTGTTTTACGCAGAAATTCACATAAAAAAGAAAAGAAAATTCTTTTCTTAGTGTTCTACATTACTCTCATCATTTTTCCTCTTCCTGGATACTTAAAATTAAATTACATTTCAACTCTCATTTTTCTAACTTCCTCATTGTATTACATTATAAATTAATTTTAAGTTAATTTCTCTTTATTTCTATTAATTTTCTAGCCAATCAATTTCGGAAATGTCGTTTAGAAGATAAATCAAAACTAGATTTTTGTCTTGTTAAAATGATAACTGACATTCGACCTTTATTTCGAACCGGTATGCCTGAAGTTAATGTTCCTAGATTAGATCCAATGGTCATCCCTAACATTCTGGTGGAAGAAACGGTACCACTCGTCAAAATAACAGCTCAATTCATGCAGGTAAGACTGAAAACTCAAATTTATGCATCAAAAATAATTATATATTCCGTTTTACAGGTTGTAGTCGAAGGAGCATCGGGTTTTCAGCCAACGAACGTGCATGCAGAACCTGATGTCGTTTTTGTGTCGATGGTCATACCTGAATTACAAATCAACGGTTTGTATACGATTAAAGGGAATGTTATGATGTTACCGATTCATGGTAATGGCACCTTTTGGGTTCTACTCAATGATATTCAAGCACATACATCTACTAATCTATTGGTGAGTTGTTGGAAAAAGTATCAGTGTGCTTGTTTGTTGTTGAAGAGGTAATGAAGTAATTTTTAATATTTTTACAACAGATTCAGAGAGATCATCTGCAAGTCACTCGTACCAACATCCAATTTAATGTTGGGAAAATTCAGCTTCGATTGAATAATTTATTTGGAGGAAATAATTTCATTGGGGAAACTGTTAATCGAGCATTGAATGAAAATAGTCAACAGATTTTAGATAGTGTAAAACCACGCATTGCTGAACGAATTAGTGAAGCGGTTCGAATCGTTCTGAACGAGGCATTCAGAAATTTGCCTGCTAATGCATTTGTATCTTGATTCTTAAATATCACATTTTTATATAAAATAATAATGTAACATATATATGAAAAATTATTAATTTTTTTTCATGAATATAAAATGTTATTAAAAAATTTTGTTTAAGCCTATTCGTTCATACTCACTACCGCTAATCAAGTTTTACGACCTTACAGGTTACGCACAGCAATCTTTTAACCCTAAGAATAGATATGAATTACTTAACACTATATCCAGTTGTAGCAAGATTCTTGATTGTAGCTGTCATTCATGGACCAAGTTCATGGACAAGCATGTTGATGTTGGTTTTAGATTTGGTATGTTTAAAACCTTTGTCGCAAGATGGCGCAAGAGGATTTTTGAAGCGCCGTTACACCTGCCTCACAGACATGCTCACAGGTATTTCCACAGAAGGAAAGTAATAATTTTGGACCAACTTTAAATAATAAGGTAAAATCGGGGTCAACTGTATTTATTTATTTGTTTTTATTGATTTATTTAATTATTTATTTATTTATTTATTTTATTTTGTTTATTTTAACTTGACGTTGTTCTCCCAATGCCAAGGGTCTTCAACAACCACCGTACATTACACTACATTAGTGTCATACTTATTTCCAAGAAATTAAATCATCCTTTTTCTACATAAAATAAAGTGTTTATCACAATAATTTTATCAAATGTCAGAGTTATGAGTATATATAGACAACAATAAACTGATAAAAAATTATCAAGATCAGAACAGCAAAAATTATGCCATGAAAACCTCAGTTGTCTACAAAAGCTGTACATTGTAAGAAAAATAAGCCAGAAATTATTTTTATTTGATTTGGATTCAAGCCCTGTAAAACAAAATCCAAACTCAACCAAAAATTCACAGCAGCCAGTCTGAAGAATTCATCAATCACGCACGGTTGTAACTGATTGCAATTGATAACATGAGGGAAAAATTTATTTCACCGTAAAATAATTTTTTTACAAAGCCAGACAACATATAAAACTATTAGGATTTCTTGTCAAACTAACAGTAAGTGCTGACATAATTTTTTTCCTTCATACCTTATACCATAATTTTTCTTTTTCTCATCAGCCATTTTCTGTGCGAATCTGACCCATAATGCAGAAACGAGAACGAATATTATGGATTTTAATTGCCATTGGTGTGTTCCTCGTTGCTTATTTACTCGATGCAATCCCTGTTACTCTTTCTTTTTCTTCGATTATTCGACTTGGGCAAGACGTTCAAATTAAACCACTAACCAGCACTAGACAGCGCACGCTAACATTTACACAAAAAATTGAAACGTTTAAAATCATCAGTAATTACACCTTCAGCTATCCACATATTAAATTCGTGGACTGTGAATGTGCGTGCACTGAAAATGAGGCTGCAAAAAAACTATACGAAAACACAGACCATCTTCACTGCCCAAAATCCACGTTATGTTTTGCAGTGAAAAAAGATATTCACCTTAAAACCTGCGAGAGTGGTATCGCAATTTGCTACATCACAATTTCTCCGGATAAAAACTACCTTTACTATGTAACCGAAGTCAAACGGAGTGAAACTTTTTATCACTTTCTGTTTAACAACAAGACATTGGATAAAGTTTCCAGAAGAGTATTTAAAGTGCCTTCGTCGGTTCCTCAATTCATCATTGGAAATACTAGATTGGTGCGAATAGTGGACTTTTTCAAACATCATTCTCCGAAGAAACTTTTCTTCATAACACGAAATGACAGCGAAGATCAGATAGTTTACAGCAGTGAAAATCTCAACAGTAAGAAGAAGTATGATTTGCAATTGCCCGGTTGGTTTCAACTGAATAACCCCGACAACATTTCGTTGATGGAAGAAATAGACTCCAATCTTCTCTTCAGACACGACATTTGCAGCAAGAACAACGTTGATAGCAAATGGTCCATAAATGCACTGGGATACACGCGACAAGGTTACACGACCAATCGGAATTGGAATAAGAAATGGAATATGATCAGCAGACATCTTCTGAATTTCAAGGAAAACTCAATCGAAAAATTGAAAACGATGGCTGAAATTAATATTACGATATTCACTACTGAATTTTGCCAGGAGAGATGTATTTCGTACAATGCTGTTATTATAAAAGACGACAACCACAAAACGCAGGTCTTGAAACTCAGCAATTTAAATTCATCTTATAGGAAACTTAACGTTGCAATTGGATATGGGACTGGTAAACGAGCAAGTGAGTATCGATGGTTATTTTTGATGTTGATTTATACATTAATTTAATGGCAATTTGCTTTGAATGTGATGTAGGTTTTAATATCGACAAACTACAAAATGTTTTATGCATCAATTTGAGTAGAACGTACATCGAAGAGCCATGGGTTTGTGTGACATCCAAGAGATTGGATGATACAACCTGTCGATTAGTACCTTTCAACGACACCGCCGAAAGTTGCAACCACTTCCAACTTCCAGCATTTTATCATGGTGAGTTTGAGATTGACAACTTAATGTTATCTATTTATTCATTTATGATTTTTTTATCATTGAAATAGTAAAAGAAGATGATAACACACAAACAACGGATATTGTAAGCAGTTTTCCAAGCGTTCAGATAACTTCGTTGGAAAACAAACAAGACCCCTATACTACACCTACCTCGGGAAGTAATGACAATGGTGGTTCTGCTGTCATTAATCATTACAATTTTTATAATAGTACCGGTATTAGTCAAGAAAATGTTTTAATAATTGTAGTAGTTATTTGTGTAACAATTGTAACATGCATAAGTGTTTGTGCAATTAAGTTTTTATATAGTACGTATTGGCCAAAAAGTTGTAAGGTGATTAGTAAGAACTCAGAAGTAAGTTATAAGATGACTAGTAAGAACTCAGAAGAAGTAAGTTATAAGATGACTAGTAAGAACTCAGGAGTGGATCTAAATGAGTTAAATGATAATTCAGATGCAGCCAAAGAATTGATGTTTGTTGATTGTAGAAGGCGCAGTAGTGTTGTTACAGGTGCAAGCAATTCGGAAAATGAAAGTGAAACAAATGTCGATGAATAATAATAATAGTACCTAATAATAATATTACTTTTAAAATTAGTCGATTATTACTACCGTAAGTGAAAACAATTTTATTCCCTTTTAACTAACTGTACAGCAAAAAAAGAATGAAAAGATAAACAAATGATATCTGCATTTAATATAAAATTGTGAGCTAAACTAAGTAATAAATTGTCAAATGTTGATGTAAGTCATACAATATAAACAATTGGATTAAAACATTTTTTTTGGACGGATAAGTGTGATAAGGTATTTCATCAATTCTGTATACTTGTATGGCAACGCATTTGGAATTCACGGTTTCCAAAACTCTTAGTGGTGAATCGGGCGGTCGGGAGTTCCAAAATATAATGAGAAAATTACATGAGCATTTTTTACAGTTCCCTTAAAAAATTAAAAGTAAAAATAGAATTATTTTCGGTCGTCAAGGGTTTCCTATGTCTTCGGGCACAAGTTCGATAATTTCGATGATTTAACGCTGATGACCTAATGTTATGATGTGACTGTGATTGTGATTACTTCATAGTGTTCAGGCTACATATAGATAGATATTTATCACGCCTCGTTTCAGTGTTCATGTGTGTTCATTCCTTCCTAAAATGAAAGAAAAAATATATTTATTTACATTAACGAAAAAATATTGGATTTTGCTCGTTCCAAATAATCATAATCGATTTGTTGCGTGCAGTGCAACTAAATCTTGTTGTCACGACAACCAGTAAACAAAAATTAAAATCATTTTTTTATAAAATAAAAATATAACGCAGTAAAAGTAGTGAAATATGATTTTTAATTAAATACCTTTTTTGAACAGTGTAGACCGTATTTCAGAATTCGACACATTAATGCCAATCCCCTTGATTCGAAGCTGACTCTAATCTTGAAAACTTAAATCCGAATAAGTCTTGTGTTGGCTCGACTCGAAACATCAGTAGAAAATACTTTTCTTTTCATCACTGTCTTGATTACAGTCTTCTTGATTGACAAACTTTGTCTTTCCTGCATTGTCTGACTTCAGTGATGCACTGATGCATGACTTGGCTTCACTCCACTGCACTCAAAATGCCTCGACAACACATACACCTTTGATGACTAAATATGATCCATCATAGTATTCTTCACACGCCCGTTTTGGAAGCTCAGACTTATGGCTCCGAATGAATTCGTGGCCAGAAACCCTTGATGACCGAACAAGCTTCGGTGTCACCGGCCGCCCGACTAACCACAACTTCAACTTGTTGGTACTGTTTTGTTGTTCGTGGTTGCTCGGCAACCAATTATCAACACGGAAATGACTGATTTATTCATTAAATTGAAAGAATACTAATATGGATTGAAAAGGGAGAAAAATCACTGAAGAAAAAATTTACAGGTGCATTCAGCTGTAATTGTAAATTGTCATACCAGAACATGGATCCTTTTTTAAATTAATAATAATAAAATTTATTTCTTACTCTGAAGCATTTAGACTACATGGTCGCTTAAATACTTGACTAACTTCTCTAATCCACTTATTTGCCACTAAAATTGAAATTGTAAAAATATAAAATATTTACAATCGATAATTTATGATATTCAACTCACCCCATTTAGAACCAATAACAACCGGACAACCACCGTGCAGCGTCAAAGGATCCGCTTCTCCATTCTGTAAAAGGTTGTACCAAAAGGCCGCTGATCCCTGGAAATTGATTAACATTAATTCATGGTTTCACGGAAAATTTACTTAGATCTTTGGTATATTTACTTTTCTGGGCCACAAAGCAGCACCAATGTGAGGAAATACTGTTGCACCACCTCTCTCTACATCACTCAACTAAACAACAACAAAAATTGAATTTTACTTTACAATCCTCTAAAAAAAATTAAAGTTAAAAATAAAATTTACATAAAACATCAAAGTGGCCAGTCTGTCGCCTTTCTTTAGATTTGATTCATCATCACTTATCTGTAACAAAATTATAACTCAATTATATGTATCAAAATATTTAATCAAGCAATTTATAAAACTGTACCTCTTCTGGAGGCCTATCCTTAAACAAGTAATCAGGATGCGGTTCGTAATGACCACCAATGCCATAGTTAGACACCTGTAAGGCTTCCGAATTCATCTCGCCATGAATAATCAATTTTGTTATCCATCCGGCACGATTCATGATTCTTTGGAGAACTTCTCGTGATAGTTCATCTTGTATACTATCGAATAGCCAAGTGTTTTTACTCGTGCGTGAACTCGAAACTTTGTAATCTGTAGTATAGGCGCCTACAGTTTGTGACCTCTCTAACTATAAAAAATTATTTTATTCGAGTACAAGTACAAGCAATTTGAATTTAAATGTTATATACTTACTGAAGGTTTACTTAGTTCCTTGATGTATTCGATTTCCCAGTCGTAAATGATGTCATGGAAGATGAAAATTGGTGGATCATGGCTTTGGATTTCAATTTTAATAGGCATTAGGTTGAAATAAGCATCGCTTTGGTTTGATAAATAGCAAAATAAAGAAGATTCGACAGCAGGAGTCTATGTAATAAAAGGGGAAATCGTTAAGTATGATGTTAATAAATACTTGCTATTATAAAAATTGAGCTCACCCTTAACTGTTCACCTCTACATAAAGCTTGGTAATTTTTCATATTTGCATAATGTGTATCTGCTGATTTTCTATCTGTCAGTAGTTGGTAGGAATTAGGAGTGTCTGCGTTATCTAATTCCAAGTCATTCTGAAACGCAGGCCAGATTGAATTAACAAATTGTTACACAATTCACAATCTGTAAATAGTTACAGCTGATTCTGCTTCCTCTAAAACAGGAATAATTTCTTCAGGATGCATTGAATGGTCTTCATATGATTTTTGCAATGCATTTTTGTACCAACCCAATGCCAAATTTGAGAATCCGAGATACGTACAGACTTGTCCCAAATAAAAACAATCTTTTGCTATATTTTTTTTTTAAATAAATTTTTAAAAATCATTGGTAAATTCAACATACCGTACTACGTAACAGAAACTTATCATGCGTAACCTATGATCACCTGATAATCCCACTGAGCTGTGAAATCCAAGAACATTTCCGCGAGCTAAATCTGATGCATCGAGGCGATACGTTTGCTGCAGTCGAATGAGAGCATGTGCAGCTCCTTTGAGATCATCATCTTCAGGCAACATAGATAAACCCTCACGTTTGTCCCGAATTTTTGCAACAACATCTAAAAACTCGTGAAGTAAGTTCAACACAAAAAATATTCTGCATTCAAAAATATTTTTTTACCATGCCATATACTGTTATTCAACCGTTTTTGAACAGTTTTCCAATCTAATGTGAAGTGTTTTAGCAAGTGATAAGCGAGTAAAGGGTTACCAACTAATTCAACTACATCTGTTATGTGTGATAAGCCTTTAAAATCATCGATATATCTGTAAGAAGATAAATGTTTGAATAGATTTGTGGATGTAAATTAATATTTAAGAAAATTACTTCCGTAATTGAGATGTTTTCGCTTCAGTGTCCTCGATAGCCCTTTCCAATAAGGAAATTATTTCTTTTTCAGCGCTTAAAACATCTGACAAATGTGCAGTTGATGAGAAAACTTCAGCATTCAATTCATGGATGACTAAAAAAAGTATTATTACGAAAAACGCCATTCCATTTAAATTTTTTAGCAACTAAAAATGACTTTTTGACTCGGGAAAAGAGTTTAAGAAATGACCTCTGCTTGTTAGCAGGAAGAGAAGCGACTGAGATGTTACATTTCTACCGAAATGGCGGCAAAAATAATGAGGCCAAACATGTTTTTCAAACCTGTTTAGAGAAGAATTTATCTTATGAGGATAAAGAGTTACAAAAACGACCTACACGGTTGAGGAAAAAATGTAGTGACATACTGCTGTGACCAATGGATCATGAGCATTGCAGTGAAGCTTCTCCGTACAGTCACGGACTCACGGTGTATTGCCCCTGCCATCAAACCTGTTCAGATTGACCGTATTTACTAGTGACAAAAACACTTAAAAAATCGAGTCATTTATTCAAAAAGTTAAATATTTACAAATAAGTCAATTCGTATATCATTTATGTATGTCAGCAGTCACTAATTTGTGGGGAAAAAACAAAATTTCCTCTTCCTCTTTCCAGTCACTCAGAAATTCGTACAATAATTGTACGAAATAAAAAACAAAAAGAAACTTAAAGTACTCATCAATGCAATTATTATTAGATGTGCTTGAACTTTACAACTTACAGTAGGTTAATGG
>JAQFZO010000286.1:0-28962 GCA_034695885.1 Geophilus flavus
GTGGGTTTGTTTTGTTTTGTTTGTTTGTGAGAAAATCTTTTGTTTTGTTTTATGGAAAAATCTATTTTGAAGTTGTAAATTTTAATTTTTTTTTTTTTTTTTTGGTTGGGGAAATTAATGGAGAATAAATATTTATGTTTGGAAATAAAAAATCCTTTTCCTGTTTTCCGAAAATTAGTTTATTGAACACAGTATTTACGTACAATGAATATAAAGCTTCACAGCAAAACACGTACTGTACTTCCCTGCGCAGCATCGAATCACATTTGAAGGGAACAGATTTTTTTTTTTAATCACGCAAGTAAACATCAACAACCATTAAATTTTAAATAATATACCGTATTTATGGATTTTTTTCCCATTTAATATCTATAAAACACATAAAAACAGCGCCGACAAGTGAGGAAATCTGAAATTCAAATACATACGTCACAACAATATCAAAGCAAACATGGTACGCATCAACAGAATACACATTTCGATGATTTCGGAGTGAAAAGTTTAAGATTAAGAATGTAGACTGAGATTTATCAAAAAGTAAAGGCAATGTAAATATTGGATTTCCCCCTCCGCACCTGCACGATTGCACCTTTGGAAAACGGTTGTGTTAACGGTCGTGCCAAATAAAATGATAAAATCCACAAAATATGCCAAAAAAATCCACGGATTAGTGATAAATAATGGTGAGTTTGATCAGTTTGGACAAAATTCATCTTGATTATTAATCAAAAATCATTTTACCTTATAGATTTCATAAGAAGAATGACCGATCCGACCGGTGACGACGTGAAAAAACGATACAAAGACACATCTGTGGTCGTGTATAAAGAACAGAAAGAATCAGCAGAGCCGACAAACTT
This sequence comes from Geophilus flavus, assembly GCA_034695885.1. Classification (NCBI taxonomy): domain Eukaryota; kingdom Metazoa; phylum Arthropoda; class Chilopoda; order Geophilomorpha; family Geophilidae; genus Geophilus; species Geophilus flavus. The sequence goes on from JAQFZO010000286.1 coordinate 861, forward strand.
CGTTCGATTCGGCCAGAGCTGCCACAGTATTATGCATAGTAACTATGGTAATGAAGCAGTTTTAGTACGGCAACGGAGAACTAATGATGTAACAAAAATAGATAAAAAATCAATCATGTGTGTTGTCATGTAGAAATTAACAAATTATTAACCCAAAACTCCCATAGTCCCATAGCATGTCGTGATTATTAATAAAATTCATCATAAAAATTGAAAAAATAATAATTCCACTTCATCTCAGTATTTTATTCCAATGTTATGAATAATGCTTGTATGGAAAAAAAACAATGAAAAGATATTTATAAATCATCTGCTTATTACATATTTTAGCAATAATTTCATGTTTTAATAAAAATAGACAAAAATTTAACTACACTATTCAAATTCAAATTTATCCATAATCACAAACAGTCTGAGCATATATACAAAATATACACTACGAAGTTTTTTATTTTATATTTATATTTCTTCCACTTTTTTCGTCGTTTTCGTTTTTCTAAAACTTAACAAATGCATGAAAAATTATCATCGTCGCCTTCGTCGTTGTCGTATTTGACACTGAATCACACCGCACGGAATCTAATCTTCGTTAATGTAGGAAATCCCCATTAGGAATTCCAGTTGGAAATGTAAAAACTAATGTCTTTTCTCTTTCCTTCCTTAAATTAAAGGTCCATTCACTCCGGGATGCAGAAACATACACGACTCTTCGTATTTACAACTTCCATTTACAAAATGTCGACACAGCGACCTCTGGCCTCGACCTCGCGGACCTGGAAAATTTTTTTTAAAAAGAAAAATTATTAACACGATGAAAATGTACATAAATGTAAAAAATTGATTAATTTTTTTGTCAAAAATTCAACAAATTCAATGCGAATACCGCAGAAAATATCAATGACGTCATTTACGGTTTCTACGATTTTATCATACATATACATATGAAATCGTTTCATTCACTCGTAAAAACTTTATTTATTCCAATTATTAATAAATAAAAACAACAACCAAGATGCTGCTATAATCAAAAATTGAAACCAATCATACATGACTCGTTTTTTTTTGTTTTTTTTGAAAATGAAATAAAATTTCAGACAAAGTTGTAAATAGTGTAGTTGTAATAATTACCTCCACGTCCTCTCATATTATTCCCTCTCTGCATGTTATTTCCCCTCCCATGCATTGGTCCTCTACCCCGCATAGGTCCAGGCATCCTCATTCGAGGACCCATTCCTGGTTGTGGAATTGGCGGAGCCATGTTATCGTAATAGCCTCTGAATTCCATTCCATCTTCGTTGATGGGATTCATTGGTGGACCTTCACCGTCAGGTAGAAATTTATTAAATGGCGGGTTATTAAAGGGTGCGCCCGGCAATCCCATCATTCCTCCTGGAACCATCGAAGGATCTGCGAGAAAGAAAATAAAACATTTTAATAAATGATTATAATTCTATTTTGAAAATAAATCGGAGTGTCTATTTTCACTGAAAATTTTCTGTGAATTGATTTTGGCCAATTGTAGTCATTTTAACCGATTTTCGTTGGCACACACAATTTTTACTGATTTTTGTTGATCAATAAACCGATTGGTTTACTAAATGGGTATATGAAACCATTTCCCGCATGCCGTGAGTCTGTATTACGTAAATTGTCTTTTGCAGATTTTTTTTATACATGCAGAAAACCATTCCTTTGGTCAGAAATGGTGCAATGCGAGAATTGTTTTGAATGGTTCCATCTGTCCTGTTTAGAGAATTCAGAGAATGACTGCAAAAAACTGATGAAAATCAGTTAAAATGATGTGCGAAATAAAGATAAAACGACAATAGAGAAAATTTTCTGTGAAAATAGGCTCTTTTCACTGAATTTTCAGTGGAAATTGCCACTGCTTAAATAAATACCTTGTTTGTAATAGGGATCGACACCTCGGAACTGTAAATAAAGAAATAAATGTAATATAAGTAAAGAAAACTGAGTTATCTTTTTCTCTCGATTTTACCTCGTCTATTTGAGTTCCGGATTTATTATTTATTGATAACATAAGATTAGATAAAGCTGGTGGCAAAGCAGTCGATTGAGGAAGTTCTGCCACTGAATAATCTATGATTGCATCTGGGTTGTTTTCCTGTAAGAAACAGTAAATAGATTAATTACGTTCGTCTTTATTTCACCTTAATAAATATGTAACTTACGTCCTCCAGTGGAATTATTTTTGGTTCTGTAGTTTCAACCGTTTCTGGGTCAGGTTCGTGAGGTGTATCAGGTACTCTGGTGGTATAAAAATAAATAAATAAAAAAAATTATAATGATTTTGTTGATTTATAGATTAAAATTGACTTACGAGTCTCGCGAAAAATAAATTTCTTGTAATACACTTTGCTCCCGTGACCTTTGAATATTTATTTGTTCACTGTTGCAGCCTTTTTCCACTAATGGTGGCGGTAAATCGATTAAGATAGGTGCTAACCACTGGGGAAAAAATAAAAAATGTGTTATAATATGTGACTGATTGATTAGTTTATCGATTAATTTAATACCATAATTTTTTCTTCCATTTTATCTCCCATCATTAACCTCTTGGACGTTTCGATGGCTTGTCTTTCTTTCATTCTGTCCAGCGTTTTCATGTCACCGAAATTCTTGATATTGTTTACGTTAACTCTTTCCGTTTCGTCTAATTCGAAAAAGAAAACTTCTCTCAACTGAGTTTCTTCGGCCCATGAAACTTTTTTCTTCTTTTTAACTATTTTTGGTTTGATATCGACAGGTTCTACTTCCATCTCTTTTATTTCTTCGCTTTCTGTAATAAATTGAAATAATTAATAATTTTTCTTTTTTAAAAAAAAATTTTATATGAATATTACTTGGCGAAGCAATCGAACAATTTCCTTCAGATCCTGCAGTTTCGATTTTATCGTCTGCACCCTGCGCTTCGTCCGAATTGTCCGTGTTATTTTCATCGTTTTCTTCCGATTTTACGTCATTCGTATCCATGGTATCTTTATAGAATTGGAATTTCGGCGTTTCGGCAGTTACTGGTGGTGTCGTAGCAGTAGGACTGCGAGACGACTTCTTCTTTTTCTTCAGTGGTGTCGTCGGTTCGGCCACCAGAGCATCCATAAAACCAGCACTTTCTTTGATAATGTGCATTGCAGCTGCAAATTTCAATAATAAATAAAAATTAATTAATTAAAAATAAAGCAAAATATTTTCAATATATGAAATTTACGTTTTGGTTTCGGCGGAATTAACTTAATCCCTGGTTTTTCCGTTGATTCTGACGTTGACGATAACGTAACTAAAGGTTTATGCCTTTTTTCGGATGGTTGTATATCCTTATAAGAAAATCTGAACAAAAAAATCAAGAAAATTCGATTAATGTGTGTCAAAACTAAAACCAAATCACTCTCAATTTACCCTCCTATCCTTTTAATCGCTCGCTTGGCAGCTAATGCGGCTGATTTATCAACTGTCGAGTTTTTCTTGACAGCTGGTTTGGGTGGAGCAGTCATTTCCTCTAACCCCGTTGACCGAAACTTCGTTCGGTAAGTCTTTACTGTTTTTGGACGGTCTCCTTTCGCCTTTTTGTTATTATTATTTAATTCTTTCTCCAAATACTCTGGTAATTTCACATCTTCCAACACATCATCGTCCAACGAAAGCTCCAACGTCCTTTTTCTGTCACTTGGCTTTTGTGTTTTTCTATCGCTGTTTTCCTTTGGTTCTTTGCCATCTTGACTGTTTTTCTGATCCGATTTATCTTTCACCTTCTTTTTACGTTTTAATACTTTATTATCTTTGCCATCTGAAAATTTTCCAAAAACAAAAAAAAAATTAACTAAATTTATCATTTCAAATGATAAAATATTAAATTACCAGGAAGAGTTGAACTCGATCCTTCTCCTTTCACTAACTTCATCCACTCTTTAACAACAGCAGCAGCTAAATTCCTAACTTCTAAGTTTTCACATTTGGAAAATCCTTTCACTAACTTCGCACTGTTATTTTCTTTTAACCTTTCCACAGTCATGGGCAAAATTTTAAACAACTGCAAAAGTTCCACTAAAAATGGATAATTGTCGGTCTTCTTAGAATCTTGAAGCCACATATTCATCGTATCCCAACCGCCTTCGGCGAGAAATCTGTGAAAAAATTAGAAAAATTATAAATTTGTACCAAAAAATCATAAACATCCCACAGAAACTCACGTTTCCAGAATCTCCTTCTGCGTAACCATCAATAAATTCACATAAACGCACCGACTGACAAGTTTTCGTGAAAATTTCTTCATCAGGCTGCAAAGAAAAATGAAAAATAAATAAAATTAATACGAAAATATTTTTTTTTTAAATCAATAACATAGCAATAGACACTGGCCAATCAAAACATCATTTACACAACCAATAAAAAAATAAAATTATATAAATAGCTGTGGTACAATTAACAGCAACACTGTGTGCCAAAAAAATTGTGTATAGATATATTTATATATATCATACTATACCATAACAACTAAATTTGTTTATTTTCCATTTTATTTTCCACAAAAAAAGGACAGCAGATTGTAGCCATGAGACTTTATTAACACACAATTTACAAGAAACATGATTACAGAGTTAATAATTCACAATTATTTCATCAGTTTCTTTTTTTTCCTTCCTTACCTACTCACCACCAAAAAATTACTTTATTCTATTTAAATAAAAAAATAATAAATAAATTATTTTTATTTTTTTAAATCCCCCTTTTACACTATGTCAGTGTTTTATTCACCATTTTGTTTATTCTTTTTATTATAACCACAGCCATTTTTAAACCATTTTTTTTTCTTTGGTTTGTTTTTATTTTTTATTGGTTGTATAAAAACTTAAAGAGAAAAAGACAACAACGCAATAACCCAGTTGGCCAGTGTCACGAGCGACGCTTAACTGAAAAATAATAAAGATTATTAACCGAACTCGGTTCGCAATCACTTATAATTACCTAGAAAGTCTGACCACTTCTTCCTCGCTCTTCATGCCACCATTCGGGGCTAATAACGGTGCCAGGGCTTTCAGTAGTTGCAGTGGATCAATTGGTGGCTGAAAAATACAATTAAAAATGGATCATTAGAAGTGAATTTGGTAATTTTTCATACAAAATGTCAGTTATTATACACTTTAAGCTATGGAAAATCAACAATACGAGGTTTCATGCTATTTCGAATGTTTGTATCATGTAGATCATGGAGTTCAGCGACTCTGTTTTTAGTTTGATAAAATATATATAGTTTTTACGACCTATTATGTAGGTAAAAAAATTAAATTTGTAATAGCTTTTGGCAAATTAATGATTTAGGTGACTAGTTTTTTTTTCTTCTGGTTTTGTGTGGAATGATTACATACTATAGGTTTAATTTTTCATTCGAGTTAACCTAAATGTATGCGATTTTGGGATTAAATGATGTTTTTCTGTGTGGTTTGAGATAGGGTTAGGATGACCTATAATTTGCGAATGACAGTAAATAAATCAACATTTTTTTTTTCTTTCTTTGATGGGTCAAATCTCAGTTTAGGGAAATGTCAACTGTCAGCTCTTTTCACTCTGGTTAAATATAAAATTTCAATGGATGCTACACTTATTTTTTTTAAAATGAGAGAAAAATAAGGATTTCTCAGAAAAAAATTATTTTTTTTGCAGTGTCATTCATTCACCATCAAAACATCAGAAAATTGAAATTTATAAAAATTTCCAACCCTTTCCCCTTTAAAAAAAACAATATACGTATAAATTACCAAAAATTTCATTTCAACCCTAAATAAATAAAAAATTAATATTTTAACAAGGCTATAAGGAAAACACCGTTTCTAATTAAAATGTCAGGAAATACCAAAATATTTAAACAACTTACAACCCTAAAATTACAAATTACACATTTTGAAGAAAAATAAACTTTCTTCTACCGGTTTTCTACAAAAAGTTGATGTGGGAAGGAAAAGTTGTGACTGAGGAACCCATTACTTAGCGTTTTCTCTGATAATTGATACTTCAAATTTCCCCCCTCGAACAAATTTTCAGGAAAACGCAGTAAATGTCAACAGTTTTGGGAATTTTTGTAAATAGAAAAAAACAATAACCTTAACGATCTTTTCCACCATTTTGAAAACTTCAAAACACTACAGATGCTCATAAAATATATTCATATTCCACTTTTTTGTAATTAAACGTCGGGATATTTGTGCCAACAGGTGTTAAAACGACATCAATAATCTAAAGTTAACATTTACCAGCACAAAGTCCCGACTGCAATTACGCAGGAAATCGAATGTTACGAGCTTGAAATTTACCTTCAATCGAATTTGTTCAATTCCATACATTTTTAAGCTTTCAGCATTCGTTCAAAAGCCTCTTTTAATTGGTTGGATGAAATTCATAAATTATCCAAAGTTTAAAAGGTCAAAAAGGTGGACCTGACCGAAAAAAATAAATATTTCCCCCCCTTAAATTCAACCGCGAAATTATTTTTTACGGTTTATTTGACTTTTATTTTCATTTATCGATCTATTTTTACCATTTTGTAATCCCAAAAAAAAAAAAATGTTTTCATGTTTTTCAATTTAAGATAGTTTTTGTTGTAACCTTGACTTTTTATTTCGATTACACACATAAAAATCAATTTATATAGAAGGGACGACCCGAGTTTGTTAGTATCTGCAGAGACATCAGGAAAAAACTATTAAATCACCAAAAAAAAGAAAAAATTCGAATTTTCCTTCCTTTTTGCTCATTAATAGACATTCATCTGTTTGCAAACAAGCAATGGGGAAAAAATATAAAAATGCAAGTTATTTCAATGCATAAAACAAAAATAATTTTTCTCTCATCATTTCCTTCCTCCCCACGCAAAAAATGGTAACTTTCAATCGGCCTTACTTACGGATTAAAACTTAACCTCACCAACATTTTTCCCACATCAAATACACTTTTAGTAGAAAAAAAAAAGCACAAATTAAAACGAATTTATTTCCGACATTAACCCTTAAACATACGGTTCAAATCGCCTGCCTCGTTCTCCAAATAGAAAAAGTTGACCATAAATACGATCGCCATGTTTTATTTACCATTCCGTCACGATATTGCTCAATTAGGCCTATTCCGGACAAAGCGCGTTGAAAAAAAATGCCACCGTTAAGTATAAAGCCTTGAAACTGAAATGAAACAAAAGAAAGAATTAAAATACATCGTCTTTACACGTCAGCAACCATGAATATCAGTCCAGCCGAGAAAGAGAATGTTTCGAACTCGAATATGGAGTCTACGGCTTTTGTAACATCATGGTTGTTGTTTATGAATAACAGAAAAAAACGCTTAAAAAATACTTTTATTAAATTCTGCAAGCTCAATCAACTATTTCTTTATTTAAATGTTTATAATATTTTTTTTTTCGTTTATATATTTGACTTTTTCATGCAATTCTGCAGTTTTACAAGTTGTCGGTTCTGGTTCGCTTCCTTCCAGCTTGAATTTCACGTTCAAAATGGCGGACTGTTGTTGTTTTAGGAACTAGGCCTGAACTTTAATATTTTAAACAACTTTGGGCATTAAACACTTACTTTGTAAAAAATAAAATAATGACGTTATATATTTTTAATAATTGCTCATCCAAGGAATTTGTATACGGCTAATTAAACGGGTTAAAGGAATTTTAACATCTTTGACGACTAGATCTTCAAGATGGCGATTTATGCTGATCACGATAAATGGACCCAATTTAAATTTCTATCAACTAAATTTCTGCTCGTCAATACTGTTTCTCGTGTCTGTGAAAGAACAAAAGGAATAAATTATTAGTCGATTTGTACTGAAAAGATGCGATGAAAAAAAGAATAGATCGTAGAATTCCAACAAAAAAAAAGTCAAACCTAACTTACCGCTGTCATCCCTACTGAATGAGTAATTCCAATTTCGCCACTACGAGGACGAGCGCTGTTGGCGCTGGTGGCGTCGGAGAGTGACGTGTAGGGTAATTATACAAGTCCTCCTTGCAGAGGATGCTGGCAAAATTTTATTTTTTTCCTCGTTCTTTTTTATTATTTCTTTTCTGGTATTTTATTTCGAGTTTGTTGTTGATCTCTTTTACATTTTACCTTATTGGGTGTTTCTCGTCTTTTTTATTTTCTATATTTTTTTATTTTTATCTTTTGACATCAAAGAGATTCCACAGTATACTGTGAGAGATTCCGCATTACGCCCAAAGAAATAATCCATGGATGTGCGATGTTAATAAAATATCGAAATTAGTGCGATATATCGCAAAATATCGCGATATTTTGCGGTTTTTCAATATTTTAAAATAAAATTTAAAAAAATAATGAAATAAACAAAAAAAATTGCTGAACATAAATTAATTAAATCTGATCGTATATACATACGAGATATATCGCATTTCTCAGGCGCGATATTTAAAAAATATATCGCCATAATTTTTATTTCAAATATCGTTCTTTCCTAGAAAAACAAAAAATATGCGAGAAATCAAAAGAATATTCATCGGTGTTTTATTTGTGCGATATTAGTAAAATATATCGAAACTCATGCGATATATCGCAGAATATCGCGATATTTTGCAGTTTTTCAATATTTTAAAGTAAAATTCAAAAAAATAATTAGACTAAGACAAAATAAATAAACAAATATAAAAATAAATAACTTTTTTTTAGTGAATTAAATCTGAAGCTAACTTGCGAGGCATATCGCATTTCTCAGGCTGCGTATTTCAAATATCGTTCGTCACTAGAAAAACAAAAAAATTCGAGAAGTCAATGGAATATTCACAGGTGTTTTATTTGTTAAATAAAAAGAAATAATTACTCAAAAGAAAATATTTATTTACAAGACGTGATATAATATAATACAGCGATTATCCAAAAAATGTAATTTCAAAGCGACAAATGCACTCGTGAATTGAGAGTTGAAATACTAAAAATCGTAATGTTTAAAATTCAATGCTTTTGAACATCAAATTCGTGAGAAAATTCAAAAATTCACATATTTTTTCTTTAAAAATTGACATTAGGTACTATTACATCGTGTGATCAGAACATTGAAAAAATGCATCAATAATTAAATACTTTTTAAAATATTCTCATAATTGTAAATATGGATTATGTACAACAAAATATATCCTATTTAACTTTTAATACTTTGAATACACAAAAAAAAAATATGTAAAAATTAATCATTTTATTAACAGGAACTGCTATTTGAATCGTGAAATTGATAATACTCTTTCAATTGATAGAGCGCCATCTTTAACTGTGAATTCGCCACATCCAACGTAATGATTTGTCGCTCCTGGTTCTCGATTACTCGTTGTTTCTCGTTCAGAAGCTCTTGCATCTCACTTTGTTCTCGTCTTAACTTCTCTTCTACCTTGACAAGTCTAAGGATATTCAATTCAATAATTTAAACCAAAAAAAAATCATAACATATAAACATATACAAAAATTCAATGTTTTTAAAACTATCATGCATAATTTACTTGATTCGCTTTTATTTTGTTATTTTCTAAACAAAAAAAATCTATTTACAATATAAAATAAATAATACAAAGCTATTTCTAATTTACAGTTTTATAATGTAATTGCGCATTCTCATGCTCAGCATCAGAGCAATAAAAATAAAACATAAATAAAATTATGCGCTCTAAAGTCTAAAATTAAAAACAAGAAACTTAAAAACTAGGTTCATATGACACGCAGAAAACAAAGAGAGAGAATTAATCGCACAAAATCCGGATTATCATGCAATTCCAACCCTCATGCCCACACACAATCGTCAAAAAACACATTTCTGAACCATTAAATCCAATTAGTAAACAATTTTCAACAATTTTACATGCATAAAAACTTAAATTTAATTTATTTTTCAATGTTATGCAAATCCGTCCGACACCTTTAACAGTAATTAAACATCGGTAACCGTGAGTGACTTCGATCTAACCGAAGCAGCGAAGGAAAGTGCAGCGCCACTGCTGTTACTACGGGGCCGCACTTGATCCGATGTTAAATTAGGCATCAAAAGCGAGTGTTGAATTAGTGGAGTAGAGGCATGCGATCGCAGCACTTGTTCATGCAAATTAATTTCTTCGTACCTAGTGATCACATTTCGCATCTCCTCGTCTCGTTGTTGTTGTATGAACTCTGCACATGATTCAGAGCGGATCTGCACCGACTCCTGTTCCTGCAGTCTTTGTTCGGCGTCGCTCAATTTACGTTGTAAATCGTTCATTACTCGTCTCAGTTCTTCGATTTCGTGTTCATACTGAAAAAAATTAAAAAACAGGATCATTATTTTGTTAAAAATAAATTTTTTTGATATAACCCCAACATTTGCTAGATTTTCCTAGCTAAAAAACTTTGTAAAATTTTTGCATTTTTGTCTTTTTGCAAATATTTTAGAAATGTCAACTTTTGTGCAAAATTTTGCAAAATTTAATCCAGCCGATTTTTTTTTTACATGGTTTAAAGTGCAAAATTTTTGCAAAGTGGCCAAATTGTAACAAAAAATTTTTTTTTCTAAAATTTTACAATTTTTTTTTTAAGCTGGGCTGCCATAAAAATCCACGTAAAAGTCGATTTAAACTTTTAAAAAAATATTATTTTTTCTTACATCATCAATTGTTTTCTCTTTTATTGTACTATCGAGTGATTGACCGACATCGGAAGTTCGTTCCGACTCGCTCTCGGTTTGCCAGATGTTCGCCACCTGTTGATCCGTCATAGCTTCCTTAGATACGAATCGATGAGTTTTCAACTTGAAGCTATTTGTTTGCCGATTCAAAAATTCGTTTGAACTTGACAACTTCGTGTTACATTCTCTCGAAAATCGGGAACTCGAGTTCCCCGATGCGTACGGATTCGTCCGGGGAACGAGATTCGATGAGAATTCCGTCGACGACAGCGAAGACGATGACATCGACGACAGCTGGGTTTGATAAAACCTCTGCTCGACTTCGGGTGATGAAGAATCGGTGGTGACGAGGGGTTCGTGTTGATTCGGAAACCGATACATGGGATTGGCGAAGGCCAACGGTTGCAACAAATTGTTGTTGATGGCATGACGGTTGATTATGTTGTTGTTTTCCTGATGAATCGATGGATCGACGGGAGAATTCGACTGACTGTATGCAAAAGACTGATATCCAGATGAAGCGACGTTCGAAAGCTGACTTATGGAAGTTTGACTCCCCTTGGCGTCCAATTGTATGTTGTCGTCGTCGACGAAACACAACGAGTCCAAACAATTTCGATTCCCGTTCACCAAATTGTTCTTCAATCCACCCGATTTGTTGTTGTCGTTATCCAAGGCACTGAACAAGACGTAATCATCGGCGGTAGTGAGGTCTGGTGCTGGTTTTCGAGTGTTGTTTAATGCTCGGGGAAGTGTCGATGCTTTGGGTGACTCTACGGTGATGTTGTTATCGATTTCAGACGGTGGTTGTTGTTGTATTTGTTGGTTTTCTAATTTTTCCTCGACGGGAATTGTCGGTTCTGTGTTTACATCGGGAGGCATTGACATTCTATTCAAAATGCGTTGTAGTTTTTCCACTTCCGCCATATATGCTTTGTTAGTAATCTTGCTAAGCATTTCTGTGAGAACAATGCGTAGAATCGATAACTCTTTTCCGATATCGATGAAGCCATCGAACTCTTGTTGGATATCATTCGAAACGGGACTCTAGAATGTTAAAAAGAATAATTAAAATTTATTCGAATTTTTTTTTTTTTTTAATAAATAAATAAAACTTACAGATATTTGTTTTAAGAACGTTTTCATCGGTACCCATTCGCGTTCTACAAAATCGTTTAAAAATTCCATGAAATTCTCCTTCCCACCAAACCGAGTGAAGTTTGCTAATGTTTGTATGGTTTTAGCAACCAATGTTAAGTTGCGAGCCACTCTTTCTTGCGGATATTCTGAGAATATTAAAAGAAATTGAATTATAGACAATTATTTCCTCTACTTTTGATAATTTTTACCTTGCATCAAGTTAAATAAACTCGGCGATAATATAGCTGGACATAAAAACCGCAGGAAAATCGATGCACTTATCAGATTATTGCTTAAATCTTCTTTACCAACTGCAGTTAATCGTTTTCTGTAAGCATGGAAAACTTGTCGCAGTTCACTGTAAAATAAAATAAAATTTAATTCATTTAAAAATTAAATAAAAAGAAAAAAAAATTCTTACTTTGGAAAATAGCAATACGAATTTAAGATTTTTAACCACGCCATTTCCACGTAAACTATTAAATTATGTTGATGTTGTGCCAACTGATTATTATTTCCTACTTTCATTGGATCAACCTGCGAAAAATCAAATCAATTAAAACAAAATTTAATAACTAAAATAAATAAAACATACTTCACAATCGTCTTTTATTTGCATCATATTATGAATAAATTCGCCCAGAGTTTCCGTCAGGTATTTGTGACCTACTAATTTCATGTAAGCCTCCATTGCTTTAGTTGCAAGGGAGTTACCCCGAAACGTTAATCTCTCATCATCGATTTTATCGATATCAGCCATCACGATATCCGATAAAAACTTTTGTGCAATGTTTTCTTTTTGCATGATGTTCACCAGAGTTCCAGCCAAATCCTCCTACAATAAAACAAAAAAATTAATTTTAAAACACATTTAAACTTTAAAAACAAAAAATTTACCTTTGCTTTAATGCTAATAACGGGTTCTAACATTTCGCACAGTATGAGATAATTATTTTTCAAATACTAAAAAAATAAAAACAAAAGTTAACGACTGTTATTCGCTGGAAAATATAATCAAACACCTACATTTAGACACTCTTGATAAGCAGCTAACGGAAGGATATCGATCGACTGAAATTTACATTTTATTCTGATAGACGGTGATTCCTTGTTCGAGTTTTTCTCCAGAGCGACTGGATACCATTTTTCGATCAGATGCCGACTGTTGACTGTCGATACGGGGATCGAAACGACCCCGACCAAAACATTTTTATCTTTTCGCTTTTTCCTATCAGCTTCGCGGTATAAACACACGTTGATGTAATCGACTTTCGGTAGATTGCTAAAAGTATCGTTAATAAAAACAGTTTATTATTAATCATATCTTTCAAAGAAAAACACATTAACTTACTTAAAATCAAAATGCTCGCCCCAAAAGCAAATATCGCCTTTCTGCTTCGATGTCGTTCGTGCGTAGAGCGCTTTATCTAAGCAAAGTTCGCAGTAATAGCGTTTTTTAACGGGAATTCCCTTTGCTTCTAAAACCCATATTTTTAGACAATTTTCTATTCTGTTTACGTTGTCTTGGTTGCAGTTTGTGCTTTTCCTTAAGCTGAAATTGAAATTTTTTTTAAATAATTTTATTTTCATGAGAAAAATGAAAAAAAGGAAATGAATAAAAACCTTTGAATCCATCGCTCTCGTTCTTCGGCAGACCGACATGAATAATATCGGGTTCCAGCAGGGGACGTTACTTGGAAACAGTTATCTTGTCCCAGAATACTGCTGTGTAAAGCTTTAATTTCGATTTCACCCCTGGATAAATCTACGGTGTGAAGAACATTTTGACTAGACTGCAAGAGACTCTCGTGCGATCTCGAGGCACGAATCCGAGCAGGTTTAATGCTGAAATAAAAAATAAATAATTCAGTTAAAATTATATTTTTCTTATAAAATCAAAGCTGTAAAGCCAAGCCATAATTGGGTGCAGCAAAAACCACTTATAAACTTATGACTTATAGGCTATGTGAATCAGTTTCCATAAGTCATAAGTTTATAAGTTGCTATAAGTAAGCCTTGCGCAAACACCTTAATTTCAAAGCTTGTTAAGTTCAATTTTATGTTTTATAACTTCTAACTTTAAGTTATAAAGTTATAACTTAAAGTTTTCCGCAAAATCCCTATTATTTTGTTTTGGATTCTTTGAAAGCTATTTGCATTTTTGGTTTGGTTTTTTCCTTCTTTAGTTGTGCTTGTGGTTCTTAGTTTCACTCAGCATTGACTCGGTCACCCGAATATGACAGATGTCAACTGTGTTTAATTATGATTTTGTTAAAATTAGATTAGGTTAAATTTAGGATTAATAATATTTCTTACTTGTTTTGATGTTCGGTTTTATTAGTGAGTTTGCGCACGAAGGTTTCTACTTTCCATATAAAGTTATAGTTATAACCTGTAACTCCGGTTTTCTGGCTTTTATTTTATAAATCTTACACTAGCTGCATTCAAAAACTAAAACAAATGTATGTTTTAGTTGTGTCTTGTGTTTTAGTTTTTAAATGTAGCTACTATTTATCATTTGATCATCGTTTTTGTTTTAAATAGTATAAAAAGCCAGAAAACCAGAGTTACAGGTTATAACTACAAATTTATAAGAAAACCTCCGTGTACAAACTCTCTAGGTTAGGTACAGTAATAATAGTTTACATGAAAATGTTTTGTCCAAACTCCAACTCTTTCCTCTTTTATTAATTTGGATTTTTGGGGTGGCCTTAGCAGCCACTAGGGACCTTAAACCTTATTAAACTACAACAACAACAACTACTACTGTTTTAGACATTTTTAATGAGCATTTTTTCCTTCCGGATATGATTTATGGCATTTTTTATTAAAAACTCAAATCTGCCCATCCTTTACATAGCCAAACCGGATGATTGTAACACTATAAGTGTTCAGACTCTGGGCATTACAGCTGTTCTTCACTTCACAGCTGTTGTTCCTTTGTTTTCATCCAAACTGGACTGGACTCCCCAACTTCCAGTCCCGACTGACTTTGGATCAATCGGGTCATCACTTCTGTATGGCAGAACCTAACAGCTTTGACTGTACAGAAATTTTAAAAAACTCACCTATCATCCATCACACGTTTTCTCTCCAACTTGGTGACACTTTTGGTTCTTTTCAACGGGTTATTTTTAAAAGACCGTTTAGAAAAAAAATTCTAAATAAAAAACAAACAAACAAACAACTATTAAACCCTTGATAAATTTACAAAGTACATATAATTATATAATAAATCACATTCGTATTTATCAGACAAAACATTTAAAAAAATAAACGGAAGAAACAATAGGCTCATTCATCAAATTACGAGATTTTTCTTTAGATTTCATTTCTCATATGGGAAAATTACACTCTCCTATTGTCTCGTGTAAAATTAAAAAGTCACAAGGATTAAATTCGTTTTCTCTATTGTTTTCATTAGACTACGGTTAAAAGTTTAAAATCATATTTTTCCTTTCGTCTTCTTCCAGCGTATTAAAATTAATGGTTTCTTATTTCACAAAAACTTATCACTAATGCCATCTCATTTTATATATATTTTTTTTTATTACCACGAATTTGCCAGCGGGTGATTCCGTGTTTCTTATAGGTGTAACAGGCGTAACTGGTGCACTACCTCGTCGATCGCTGCCACATGCCTTTTCGTATGATGTATCTACGGAAATATTTAAAAAATTTCATGTTTAGTGTTGGAAATTTGAGTTAAACGACCACACAATGCATAGAAATTTGTATCAAGCGTTGCGTATCAACATCCTTCAACTGACAAAGTTTTATCCGTGTCATAGACATTATTTGGCTGACAAAATTCAGAACAAGGAGAACCCTTAGTTACTGTTTTTCACGTGAAAACTGCATAGTGAAGTGAAAAAAAGCACTTTTCTCGTTATTTTCACTCAGTTAATTCCACTTAGTGTGACAAAACACTTGTTTCACTCGGATCTTGCGTGAAATCAGAGACATTTCTTTTCACGCGAGCTGAAAATTTTTATTCCATTCAGAAGTATTTTAAAATAAAATTAAAAATCTAATAGAAGTCCAAGTTAAATTATTTATTTGAAATCTAACACTCTCCTGTAAAGATGAAGGTACGGAGAAGATGAGGAAAAAAATTACAATAGGTGCAGTCAACGTTAAAAAGTTAATTTGTTTTTCACTTAACTTGATTTAAACGAAGTTCACCACGTCAAAAATATATTAAACGATTTTAAAAACTGAAATTAAAATGAAATTTTGAATTTTTCACTTGCACAGATGAGATGGTGAATTTTCTGCAAAAACTACATGGGTTTATCGTAGGTTTTGATTTAAAATATCAAACAAAACTGAAATTGATGAACATATCTGCTACTTTTCCAGACATAGAGGTTTAGATGCCAAATTTATGTATGTTTTTTACAAATATAAATAATTTTTTACCGTATACCGTATTTTATACGGTATTGGTACAGGTTTTGGGGTAATTTTGGGTGATTTTAGATGATTTTCGTTGGATTTGGGTGGTTTTTGACAGGTTTTGAATTACTTTTAGCCACAAAACCTTTTCTACAACCACTTCAAACCCTCAATTATTAAATATTAAACAATTTTAATTTTATCTTTAACTACCGAAAATACCAGTTTTACCGGTATTCTGAAAATATAATACAGAATACCGGTATTTTCAAATGTACTGTATTTGAGAAACCCTATCATCAATTGAGTCAATTTTGCGAGAATTTGGTCGACTTGAATGGTTTCAACCATCGACTTATCAAAAGGTTACTGGAAAGTTTGATTTGTCAATAAATGCAGTAAGAACATAATTTTGTGAAGCTGTCAACAGTGACTCAACATCTAACCTGATCGACTCACAAATAAAAAATTTGATACCAGTAAATATTTGGCCTTAAAAACGCATTAATTATAATAACAGTGACAAATTTATATTAAGCGTTTATCCACACATCCTTCAACACAGTTATAACGAACCAGGGTGTTTCCGTCATTCATTCATGTCACGTAACAACGTAACAACCCCAAAAAAAGGAGGAAAACTGTTCAAAAAAAATAAAAAATAAAAATACCATTTTAAAAATCGAGGTCAAACAGATTTGTTTCCAATATAAAACGATACAATAAAACAGAAAACAAGTTTCCAAGAATAATTCAGCGATCAAGGCCTTATCTACGCACATAATCCCTTGTAAATTATTAAAATTTATCATTTCAACATAAACCTCATTCAATTTCATTCATTTCAGAATTCGGTTACAATATTTTTCATTTTTAAAAAAAAGGGGTAAGAAAAATTTCATAAATTCCAAAGCTTGTTTTCAGCATAATAGAAAACCGCATCTCAACCTTGAGATACCAGCCTTCACTAAGGAATTGAGAGCAGTAAAAAAAAATTTTTAAAAACTTCAAAAATAAAAAAAAAAATCTCAAAACATTGAAAATAAATTAATCAATCAAAATTTTTAATTATAAAGACATGGGAAAAAATATTTCAACCCTGAACTCAATCGAGGACAAGAAATAGAAGAAAAACAAAAAATTAAAATCAACATTCAATCTACTAACTTACACCCTTAAGGAAATTTCCCCCAAAAAAACCTTCCGTAAACAGAAATGTGTCTGGGACTTGTTGTTTATAGTGTTTTCTAACCCATTACCACAAAATTAGGACTTAATCTGACTAAAATATCGTTGCTCGAAGGAAGAAAAGATTCAAAACAAGTCAACAACTTGTATATTGATCGACACTTTACAAAGAAAAGTTGTAATCGAACAACTTGACGAGTACAGGGTAATATGTATGGACTTACTTCTTTTTAGATGTATACGATAATCATTTACACTCAAAATATCAGCTCGGATGAGAGTAGCCATGCGAAAAATAATAATAAAAATTGAAAAACATAAGCGAGAACGTCCGACAAGGCTGTCCTTTGTATCGTAACGTATTGCTTGGCTTTTACTGTCAATGCCAACGATGGGCATAGCGCCCTCCAGCGACACAAATTTAAAGTAGAACAGAAAAAATTCTTTAAAAATGTATTTAACACTAAAAAAAATCGTCAAGGGTGGGGCGAAAAAACTTTTTTGTTGAATTATATCATTTTTCACCAAAAAAAAAATATTTTTTTTAAAATTAAAAATTAAAAAAAAATTGAAACTCAAAAAATTACCTCTGATGAATTGCCCTTTATAAACCTCTGGATCACTTCTGGCTCTAATTAATGGAGTTGCTAATCCCACGATTTGGGATGCAAGCAACTGCATAGCAGCTGCGAGTGACTCCATTTCCGGCGACGATGATAATAAACGGTCATCGCACGACGCCTCTTTCCATATTGGTATAATTTTACCATTGAAAAATTTCGAACGGTTTTTTCCAAACTCGTCTAGTTTTCGTCGTTCGATGTCGACGGGGAGTCTATAAAACTCAGAATCGGCCGTGGAATCCACTTGTCGACAAATGCAGCACATCAACATGATTCAATCCAAATATATATAAGTTGTTTTATAAGAACCAGGTGCGTTTTAGAATGCGACTGATGTGAACTTTGATCACAAACACGATAGTATTCGGTGGGAAGTCGTTATCACATGACGTTTTGCATTGTCGGAAATGATCGGGCATCATGGCTTCCGTCTTTTGTTCCATTCCATAAGTTTGATTGGTAAATAATTATAAACCCAGTCATATATATCTCAGGTTAAGATATTTTTTTCCGGGAATATTTTTTTAAATTTAAAAATCAGGTGAATCATGTTGTGGAAATTTTTTAATATTTCTTTTTATTTATTTCACTAGTGTTACAGTGTTACATTTTTATAGGTGACCTTTGTTTTTTAATGCACGTATTTACATAATTTAACCAAATCTTAACCAACAAGGTTAGTTTATGTCCCCAATTTCCTGAAAAGTCTCCAAAACATGAACTAGTTCCCCATTTTTGAGTTTTTGTTGACTTTTTTTGAGTTTTTGTTGACTTTTTTTGAGTTTTTGTGAGAATAAGACACTTGGGATGTATGAAATAAAATAATTCAAATGTCTTGATACAAAAATTGCAATCTTTAAATATCTGATAATTGATTTTGCGAATTTATCGATATCTTTGCCGATATATCGAAATTTGATAATCAACTCCCGAAAACACTTCAAGAAAAAAAAAAATTAAAAAATAATAAAAAAAAGTTGAGGATTTACCTAACAGAAACAAACACAACGATAAAATTACTAAAGTACGTAATAAAGTCAAAAAAAAAAAAAAAAACAGACCCAGAGTTATAGCTCATAAATCATAACTATAATTTTATAACGCAAAACCTCCACGCGCTAACTGGTACAACTCTATACTTAGAGTGGACACATACATTGTGGGATCTCATTTTATTCGTCTCGATGAGCTGAGTCCGAAAATCGTATTTCCCAATCCGAAATCCATACTCAACACAGCAAAATTCGTTATTGAAAATTACCCGAAGAGTCACCGATAGCCTGATTTAGTCTACTTTGGTCAAATCTCTGATCTTCTGTCTGATTTTGAAAAATTTTGAATGATGTTCTGATGATTTTGAACTATTTTTTGAAGATTTTGAACGAATTTGTGAGGACTTGAAGGATTTTTTTGAAGATTTTAAAGGATTTTTGAAGATTTTTTGGACTTTTTTTTGAAAATTTTGCAATTTTCTGAAGTTTTTTGCGATTTTTAAGCTTGGATGGGGTGAATCCACCCTTGAATGAATTAATTTTGTCACGTTAAAAACTTAAAATATCCTCCAGTTGATTTACAAAAACAAACACCAAAACTGTATTTACAATTCAGGTCTTACAACCCGCTCGTTACATAACCCACTCACAATAAAAGCAGAGCAAATCCAGCCTAAATTGGACTTGAAACAAATTCGAAAATAAATCCCACTCGTAATTGTTAACATGTCAAAAGTTGAATAGAGGAAGTGGCATCGTGTTCAGTTTGCAGCAATACAATTTTCCCCAGCCTTATAGAACACGTAATGACAAATGATAGCAGCTGTCATACATTAAATTGAACAGGAAAAGAGGGGCGAGTGGAGGAGACCCCTGGTGATGACGAAGGTTAGATTAAGTGGTAGTCATGCTGTGAAGCTTATCAACTTTTGTTTATCACAGTTTTTAATGTAACTTCATTTAAAACTTGTTCATCAAAACCACTCATAATCCCCATCAACTACTTTTTGTATTATGTGGAAATAAAATCTAAGTTTTTTTCAAAATAAGTTTAAAATTCATTCCTTGAAATAAACTCTAATTATAAGTCCACTGCTGACCTAATTTACTCGTGAAAAAAAAAATCATCTTCATTTAAGGCAGGTTGATAGCCGGAATTTATTACAGGAAAAAAATAAGAAAAATTAAATGTTTTAATTAAAAGCATTACATACACTAAAATCATATAATTATGATAGGCAGAGAAATCTAAAATTTTTAAATCTTGGATCAAAAATCCTCTAAACTTCAGTCACAGGCTGCAAAATCTTTAAACCTTTAAAGACCTTTAATTTCTTATGTATATGTAAGTTATATTAGGGATGGCCAAATGCCAAAATTCACCGAATACCAAATGCGAATAATAACCGACGAATACCACCAAAATTACCAAAATAAATTCATAGATGTATTTATCTATTTTAAAATTCCAATTTTGAATACTGATGTCTGAAAGTGTATCAAGGGTGAGTTATAAATTTCAAAATTAACAATTTTCTGCAAATTTCCACATTGTAGAAAAATGTTTTCGTCAAATTTTTTTGACCATCTTATATTTTGGAATAGAAAAAACTTAGAAGAAAAATAGTAGGAAATATGAAATCTACATCAAAAATAAACATAAACCATGTAAAGACAGACATATAATGAATGAATTAAACTATCAGAACCAAAAATGTGATTTTTCACATTTGGACAAATATTTCTAACTAATTATTACAAATCTACCGGTAATTTAAATTTTGCCCATATTATTTTATATGTACTCAATATAGTTTCAGAATACTGTATATCTGAAATATATCACTTTTTCATGTGGGTTCGGTGTACAACCAAACACGAATAGACCCAATTTTTCATCTTCAACGTAAACAACCAAATAACTTTAATTGTAGTTGAGAACAATTTGAAACAACCACTGACACTGAGTATAAGGTCAGAAGTCGATTCGATAACACTTTTGGAACTGCCCCACTACCACTACACGTTTCCTACATGTGGCCACCATAAAAATTGACCCATCTCGACTACAATCCAAATTATTTGACAAACAACAGTTAACGTTGAAACTGAACATCCTGTCCACAAAAAAAACAAAACTTCCACAAAAATTTAAAAATTCAAAAACAAATTTCCTACCTGTGATCATTTCCCATTCGCTATCCGTAGCCAAACACGACATAACCGACATACTGAACCGCAAATTGTTTTTTTTCCTTCGTAATGAAGCCATAATAGCAACACAACAACACAAGTTTGAAATATTCAACCTAACTCAACCGAGCAACATCAACATCATCCTTCAAACTGTCAGCAAATCTACTCGCAAACTAACACCTGATCTTCTTGCATCACGCATCACGTCACAGTCCTGTTTACACCACGTGGTAGGCAGGAACCACCATCAAATTTTTTTCCTATTTTTTTAAAAACCTGACCTAAATAAAGATTTCTCCTCCTAAATAAATCCGTGCATAAAATATTAATCTCAAATTTAGATAAGAAATGATTAATTAAAATAAATTTACAAACTAGTGTTGATTAAAAAACAAATCATGACCAGTTTATGAACTCAACTGTTTTCTTCCAATCCAAACAGGAAGAATGGTTGCAGCAACTTCTGGTCTGGGTATTTGTTTACGTTATTACGTGGGTGAATCAGTCGTTCGGGGAAATTAAACGTCAAGTTCGGTAATTATGTCCTTAAATGAATTTTTAAGATTTTTTTTTGGTTTAAATATGGAGTTGATTTTTTTAAATTTTAAATTTTTTGTGTTTTTGTTTGAATGTCTGGATTTAATTAGAATTTTGTTTTTAAATAAAAAAAAGAGGGATGTATTGCTTTTCTTTTTCCCGGAAAGATGTACATGATAATGGCATGGGGGAATAACAGGAAAAGATACAAATGGTCATTAAGTAACTGAGGAGGAAGTCTCTCTCTTGAAAAAAACGGAATGAAAAATTTAAAAAAAGGAATAACAAAAGATTATGTTTGTGACACAATCTTTTGTTAAAATACAGTAAAAATTATTGTACTATTAGAGAGTTTGCGGAAAAGATTGATGATTATAACATTAAAAATATAATTTATAAATTTATAAACTCAAAGTTATAAAGCAATAAAATTAGCTTCTGTAAAGTCTTGTTTTTTTGTTGTTGTGAGGATGTTAGTAGTTAGTTTGTTTTTGTGTTCTTGAAGTTAAATGTTATGTTTATTGTTTACAACTTTTACTTCATTAATTCTATGATCTCATTTAATTCCTCAGAGCCAGCCATGTAACATAGGAATGATATCCTTGGAAACACTTAATGCCTTAACTTCACTAAAGCTTAAAGATCTAGATAAGAGTTATCAAGATGATTAACTTGGTTAAATTTTGGAACGACTTGATAATTACTTAATTATAGAATCATTTCAATTTACAAGTTTAATAATAGAGCAAACAATTCTTTATAACTGAAACCACCAGCAGATGAAGCAAATCCCAGTATACTATTGTTTCAATCAATATTTTAATTAATTGTTGAGATAGAGCAATTTTTGGGAAAAAAATCTCAACCCCTCTAAATATTCCCAAGAGAAAAAAAATTAATCTGGTGCAATATTTTCCCCTTCATTAGTGACCTGCGTTTTGGTGCATTCTTGCATCATGCACACACGTCGCATGTGAACTGTTTTGCGTCCCAACGCGTGTCAGGACATGCGTTGAACACCGAATACTATAAGATGAATTCAATTCAACTGGGTTTTAGAAGAAATGATTGATTTTTCGTCTGACAAGTCGTCAGAAGAAGAATAAAATGAATTTTTTCTAAGCAGTGTGAACATAGCATTAGTTTGTGCGTTTTGATGCATGCATCACGAGTTGAAAAATGAATGACTCAGTTAAGAAAAAGCATGAGAACTAGGCTTTACCCATGACATCTTTCAAATCTGATCGGAATTGATTTATCCCACAAATTCAGCTTTAAACTTTACATTTTACATTTAAACTGTACAGATTACAACAATTTCATCAGTACCAACCTTCAGTTGCTTCTTCAAACATCTATTTTGCTGATGGGTCAAATTTGTTAATATAAATCAATCCATTCCGTAGTGGTTAAGTTACACTTCCACTAATTTTCTCTGGGATGTATGTTGGTTTCTTATAAATTTACTTGCCACGCCTGCTTCCTGGGTTTATTTATAGTTCTAGCATAACAGTGTTGTGTTCATATTTCATCACTGTCATTTCAATTTTTATTTGTCAACCTATAAATTATTTTTCTTAAATATTTCATGAAATAACTCACTTTTTTATTTTTTGAATTTTTGACTTATGTAGAGCATCTACTGTATAGTTTAAATGCTGCTTTCATCAACTTAAACTTTAAAAAAGTTACAATATTTATAACCATTACATATGCATCAAAAAAATAAATTAAAAAAATAAATTTCAAGATAAATTACCAACCCTCTTAAGAAAAAAAGATATTTGTATAAAAAAATAAATTTTCCAAATTCTATTTCTCAGGTCTCACCTTACTTCCTTACTTCTACCCATAATGCATCACTTTTTGCATTTACTTCTAAGTACTGTACTTCCACTACAGAGGGAATAAAGTATGAATGTGACCTATAAGCTTGTTATAGAAGCCATATTTAGGGTTAAATGTAGTAAAATACAGTAAGAATCACTACAACCAGCAGTGTAAATAATCCACTATACTTGTTTAGCTGTCCCAACAATCTGAATGTGCTCTTGTGATTTTGTTTGAACTAAAAGAGGTGCCAGAAAATCAATAGGTGCATTCTATCTTCAGAAGCCAATTTTACTTCTACTTAAATGACTTCTATACGGTAATTGATTTTTTGAAGCCACTTCTGTTTGAATGCTGTTATAGCTATCAGTGGTGCACATGCACAAAATAAACTCCATCACACAGTTCCAGTTAAAATATAGAGACTGGTCTAACTGAAACAACAGAACATGCACAATGTGCATGCACACAATACACAAGTTAGAGAAATGGATTGATTAGAAAACAACATGTATTTTTTCACTTGTTTTACTTGTCTCAAAATCAAGTTCTTAGAGTTATGTACAAAAATCATCATATCCTGTTTTGAGAAGTGAAAGAAGTGATGTACCTAACAACCTCATTTACATTAGATATTTATCAATGAAAAATACTAATGACATCCTTTATTATACACAGACTAGGATTCTTTTCTCTTAACATTGCTTCACATTGCTTTCAAAATACAACTACAACTTTGTCTTTAAGTCATGATATTGTCTTAATGATACCCTGTATATCTGTATAAAATGTTCTAAGTATTGTAATTAACTTCTGTATTTATCACCTTGTTGCTAAGGCAAAAAAGTAGCTATAGCTTTTCCTAAAAACAATAACCTTCAATCCATAACTATGTAGTACATTAACATATGCAAATCAATCTACTATTATTCATAAAAAAAAGTAAAACAAAAAAAATGCTTTTAAAAGTTCACTTAATGACATCAACCTATTATTTTCTCTCTAGAACAAAACATGCAGGGATTTTGGAAAAGTAATTTAATTTTTTTTCAATGCAAAAGGGCGATGAACGAAAGCTATCCGGAAGTAAAAATCAAGTGTACCCATAATGTCAAGTCTCTCACCACTCGTCAAACAAAAAACACGCTTGACAATGGACTGAAGTAGGGTGAGTTGGCATATATTAAAACCATGATTGATTTCTTTAATAAATCATCTCGTCAAAGGGGATAAACATTTCCGCAAACATTAGCTCAATCATTTACTTACACAGTCAACAAATATAACCGTGAATCAGGCGATCAAAGCCCATATTACACGTGTAATTCATTATCTTTTTCTATTTGTATTGAGTCAAGTTTAAAGATAGTGTGTTTGATAATGGAGGTTTCCTTATGAAGTTACAGTTTATAACCCGTAACTATCTGGTTTTCTAGGTTATTATTTTATAATTCTGACTTTCTTACGCACCCTTAAAAGAGTTAAGTTAAATTAAAAATAAAGGTATACCGTAATACGGTCTAAAAATTAATAGTCATATGCTACGGCTCCACTATGACAAATGTTCTGGAAGATTTTAGGGAAAATAAATATACCTGGAAAAATAATACAGGTGACTCTACTATATACATAGAATTTTCCGTTTTATTATTTTTAACACCACTAATGTCCGCCATTTTGTTTATGCTGTGAAACTGAATGTTCCAGTGTATGACGTCATCAAGCTGAATGTTTTAGAAGATTAACCTAACAAATAAAGTTCTAGAACTTTTAAAGGAAGATAATTTCTTCCGGAAGATTTAAAAATGGATTCGCACAATTTTAGGAACATTGTTTTCCAGAACATTTGTCATAGTGGAGCCGTAGCGATAGTGACAGATTATAACTATAAGTTTATAAGGAAACCTCACTAGGGATTTTGCGGAAACAGATAAGGTAAGTCTTAAGTTGTGTTTTCACAAATTCCTTACTATTAAGGAGTTTTCGCAAAGCCTACTTATAGCCATTTATAAATTTATCTTATAAACTTATGACTTATATTTATAGTCCATGTGAATCAGTTACCACAAGTCATAAGTTTATAAGATAAGTTTATCAATTGCTATAAGTAGGGCTTGCACAAACTCCCTATTAAATGTAATGAGTAATTATAGTTGAATTTAGACTTTGGGTCTATTTGTTTTATGTGGTTAGAAGATATATTTGGAAAGTTGTGTGTATTCAATATTCAATATTCAATATTACTTATTATTTATTTATTGCTAACATTCCACTGGAGTAGGTACAAAGAAATGAAAGGGGAAAGATTACAATTAAAAAAATATTCTCTGTGTCTGTGAAATTGGAATTAGTCTTAAAATATGGGATACCATAAATCCTAATTATGAGATTCAGAAGTTGATTGAGATTAATCTGCCCCTCCTAAATCTATGAAAATGAAACTCAATACTTCCCTGCAGTTTGTCTTTCTCCAGATACAAAACCCAGGGACTAAAAAATGTCTCTGACAGTCTGGCTGTTTTAAAAAAATATGTAAAGTGTATTTGCTTGTGCTGGTTGTGTGTGTTTGCTGCTTGGCATTCACCAGGTCGACCCTGCCCTATCGAAGACATTTGTGTGAGTTAAAAGATTGATTGTCATTTTAGGATTGAATTATTACAAGGAATTGTATCCATGTAAAAAAAATTTGTTATTGTTTGTCTTGTGACAGGTCACATATAGCCTTTAGTAGTTAAACTGCTGACGACCTTAAACAACACGCCTTCATTCCTTCTACAGCTTTTAACCTAATGAAGTCTAAGCATCAATAAAAAAAAAGGAAAAAAAGTTTGAAATTTTATCCTTTAAGGCAAAAGAATTTCCACCCAGGTTAAAAAATTAATATGTTCTAATTATGGATGTAACAGATGCAAGTTACAAGTTCTACTTGTCAACATGGGATTAATAATTGTATGTAAACAGTGGTGGCTGATATGACAGATGTTAAGCCTTTCTTTCCTACTTTGAATCATTTTAGTGTTGTTGTCTTTATCTTGAAATTGTGTTTGGTGTTTCTCTGATGATGTCAACACTTTGAGTGGTTTGAATGCCATCTGTGCTTTTAATCCATTAAGACTCTAAACTTACAGAAGTTTTGAGTCTTAACTGTATTCTTCAAATATTGGATGGCTGTTAATTGGCAACTTGTGGGAAGGGATAAGGAAGTCTTGGAATTACTAAGTAGTTGAAGAATTAGTGGTAGTGGTGATAAGTTGTTTCTAATCCAGTGTGTTCTCATTGGTTTAAAGAGGACATGACAATTTATTAAATGTTATTACAGATAAACACATCTAAAAAATATCCAACTATCAAACAATTGTAACCAGTGGTTGAGGATGAGGAGTTAAAAAATCTCATGAAAATCCCAAATCTGCTTTAACAATAAAATCTGTAAAAACATTTCCTAAAACCTTTCAAAATCCCAGAAATCCTTTAAAATCCCAGAAATTAATCAAAATCATTCAAAATTTTTCCAAAATCTTTAGAAAATCATTCAAAATTCCAAAAATCTTTAGAAAATCATTCAAAATTCCAAAAATCTTTAGAAAATCATTCAAAATCCTTTACAAAATCCTATAAATTTTTCAAAATCCATGCAAAATCTTTCAAAACCTATACAAAATCTTCAGTAAAATTTGCCTGCTTTTTTACTCTTGTGGAAACAAAACCAAACCATACAATACCAGAAATTAAGGATTTAATTAATTTAATCAGATTATCTTCCTCTCTCCCACACCCACCCACACAAAAACTCAAAGATAAAACCATTAACTCCATTTCCAGTTTACTATGCAAGATGAAACTGAAAACCAAAGTGGTACAAGAAAAAGAATTTCAAAAGAATTTCAAGAAAAGTATATAATCACTCTGCCTCAACTAACTTCCTCCTCTGTTTACTCAGGCAATTAAACCTTACTTACAGTTATGCAAGTGATGGCCATATAATTACAACAGGAAAAAAATCCCCTTACCTGATGCAATACTGGCATTATCCTCAGCTAAAAGTACATCCACAGTATGTCTCCTACTATAGGGACACAAGAAAAATATGTATTTGTCCATCTTTTGGGAAAACATCTTAAGCAAAAACCAGCTTGTACAAGCTTAACAGTCACAAGAATGAGTCAGTTTCCCTTTTCACAGTTCTCCAAAAGGGATGTGTGAAAATTTTTATTATCTACTCAGGAAATGGTCAAAAAGAGAAAAGGCAAGAGGCACAAGGCACAAGGATTAAATAAAGAATGTTTTTCCTTCTCTCTCAACTTCCCTACTACCCTCATATTTTAATCCAGAAATACAACAATGCAAACATATCACCAATTTTCCTGTACCCTTTGTTTCACAAGTCCTTGCCAGATTAACTGTTTTGTCTCAGACCAATTGAGGTCATGTAATATCATTTCAACAATAGACTCTTCCAGTGTATCTAACTAAGCCCACCAAAATATGTCTGGATTTTACAACTGTTTTTTCTCTGTTTTTTAAAAT
>JAQFZO010000287.1:0-28875 GCA_034695885.1 Geophilus flavus
GGGAAGGATGGAGGGAAGGGAGGAGGAGGTCGGGGTGGAGTTCTCTTAATGAAGGCTTCCATAATAATTGTGAGACAACGAGAGACCTCCCACTTCTCGTTATGCGCTCTCGTTTGTGGTTGAACTGGCGTTTCATAAACTTCACTTTTGTTTATTATGACGCTTCAAGAGAAAATGCTGTAACATGACATAGAATGGCGTTTGGCTGGATAATTGGCTGCAAATCCACAAGCTTCTGTGTGTGCAAAACCGATGGTCGGAGTTAATGGGGTGAAAAATCAGTTTTAATATTTTATTTTGTTTTTTCTTTTTATTTATTTTGTTATTACGGTGTTAGAATCGCATAAATAATTGCACGCATTAATATGAAATTTCGGTGATGTGATGTCAGCTCATGCGAAAATGCTGAGTCAAGGGCTGGAGAAATTTGAATCGATGTCGGATTTAAAATGTTCAATTTTCTATAGATAACTTTTTTCTCTCTATCTCCAGAATGCATTTTGCATGGAGAAGAAAAAAAAAATTTTGGGGAAAAAAAAAATTTTATCGTCATTTTGTTGTTTGTTTGCAAGATAAGAATCAACGGAAAGCAAAAAATAATGGTTAAATAGCATAATCACACGCTAATATAGTTTTATTTGAATATGGCAAAAGGAATAAAACTGATTAAAGCTGCAGATTCGAATAAAGGCACCGCCCTCTTTAATTGCATTCAAACCAGTCTAATATCTCATTAAATCTTACGATTTAATCCCTATTTTTCCCCTATTTTACGACTTTTTCCACCCAATGTATTTAAAATTGCAAATCAATATTTTAAAGGATTATTATTTTATACGAAAATTCGAACGAAAAATATGAATGAATAACAAATTCTTTTTGGCCTTGGATTCTCCTATTTTGTTTAGGTCGAAACTCAAAATCTGATAAAGCAAATTCCCATATTTTTCCTTTTCGGCTGTTAAGGGTCATTTGACTCCTGCTGGTTGTTATTAAGCTTTGCAATAAACTGACACATTTTGATGAATGACTACGTGTAAATCTTGAACCAACACAACACGCACCAAACAACCCCCAAAAGCTGACTTATATTCGCCCCCTTCTTGGACAAAAATGCATTATGGTATATGTAACAGCTCCCGGTTCATGTAGTTCGATAACCATGTTTCAACATCCGTGTTTTCTCCCTTTTTTTTCATTCTCTCTCTCTGCTCCTTTCCCTTTTTCTACTTTCCTTTTTCTTTCATCGCCGTACATAATTCAAGTTTTGGAAAGGCAAGCAGGAATAACTTATTCCAAAACCGAAAAAGAAAACAAAAATGAAGAAACAAGATTTTTATTTTAGTCTGAGAAATGTTTTGAAATCATAAAATTAAAGCATTTATATTTAAATATTATTCCCTTGTTTACACGCTAGCTTAATTTGGAAAAGAGTTGCGGGGTGGGCAATGCGAAAATATCTTAATTTGTATGCAAAAGTATCAAAGCAGCCTTTGGATTTCGGGAACATATTCACTGAAGAGGGAATTGAACCGTTGCTTATATACGGTTTCCCCCGAGACATTCATTAAATTCAAATGTGCTTTAATAGCTTATGCAGGTACACTGTCAGGAAGGGTAGTCGAGTTGGCTGCATGTAGGTGGAGCTTATAGGTGACTGAGAGCAAGGGGAGACGTGTGATGGGGGATGGGGTAAGGGTGATGTGTCGTGCATTGCGTGCTTTGGTTCCATCATTCGATTGGTGGAGAGCACAAACGCTAATTAGACACAACTTTTCAATTTAAATTTGCGCAGACTAACTAATCGTGAAATGGCGTGCCCCTTTTCATTTGATGTCCGGTCGGATATCAGAGGCACTTACAAGTTTCTCTAGGGAAATCTCATTGAATTGCCTCGTTGTATTTCTCACTTGTTTGGGTTTTCTTTTGTTACGAGAATGTGGTCGAAGGGACTAACCACAGCTGTAAGAAAAGTGGGAGGCTAGGGCATGCAATCCCCCATTCAATTTTGATACACTAGACATTTTTTTTCCAAAAAGTAATAAATTTAAATTTCAGTTTTTTTTTTTTTTTTTTACTTTTTAAAATTTTTTCAAAAAGATTTCGAGATTAAAAGATTGTGACATTATGACCTCATTAAAATTATATTTTACATTAAAGTCCACTTGCCCTTGGGATAGACAAACCTTAGAACATGCTGGGACTAAGAATATTGCTTTTATCTAATATTATAACCGACCGATATAATAACCCTTAACTTTATTACATCAAGAAATGCGGGTTTTGGTATTTTCCTTGCGAAAGAAAATTAGATCTGCGAAAACAAAGCAATAAAGCTAAGGAGAGAGGAGTCTTGTACAATTTTTGTCTTTTTTGTCTGGTAAGTAAAAAAAAAATCATTTTATTCAATTATTCCCGAATTGTGATGACATCAGCCTTACAATAAAGATTATCCCGAATTGGATAGTAGTGATGATAATTCCATTCACTTTAAGTTTTGTCTTTAACATTCCATTACGTACAGTACATAATATCACATTGCAGTGGTATCGGCAGACTGCTGCTGAAGAATTACATTAATTTTTTAAAAGTTGGTGTACAAATCATTGCACACGTTGTGTGATGTGTTGCCTGAATTCAAGATTCATCATGTACTAAACAACTTTAGCTGACTCATTTAGTTACACCGCATTGATCAAAAAGCAGTGGTATCTATACACATCTCACAGAAGGTGCGTGGCATCACACCAACCAAACACTCCAATAGGATGAGGCAAAACTGAATATTACAGTAAAATCAATTCCAATTCTTTTTTTTTGAAGGCTTGCCTTCTTGAACCTTGTTACAAACTAAATGTGCAATTGATTTTCGTGAACATAAATCAGTTGATGATGGTTGTAATTGGAGAAGTCGTGATCATTACAGTGTTTCTTGAGTATATTTTTTCCTTCACAATTTTTTTTTTAATATTTATCCAATAGTGATTTACGACTTTTGTCTAGAGTATAATTTTTTTTCTTATTATTTCTCTAATCATATTAAGTGCCCGTAATCATTAGGTTCAACTATTACTGTTAACAAGGGGAAATTACAGTAGAACATAAAATAGTTTCTTAGTTTCAGACAAATAGTATAGTGCTTTACGAACCCTTTTAATGTATTAAATTCATTTTGGTCGATATTTATTCACTTGACTGAGCAATAGTGATTGATTAATTGATTTAT
This sequence comes from Geophilus flavus, assembly GCA_034695885.1. Taxonomy (NCBI): domain Eukaryota; kingdom Metazoa; phylum Arthropoda; class Chilopoda; order Geophilomorpha; family Geophilidae; genus Geophilus; species Geophilus flavus. The sequence continues at coordinate 3,227 of JAQFZO010000287.1, forward strand.
GACTGGTTTAATATCGAGTTTATTTGTGTGGAATAACAAGTGGAAATATCAATAGTTGACATTTTGTCGATGGTACTCGAATGCTCAAAATGCAGGACTACTACAAAGTATGTACGAATGCGATCGATGTGAAGTGGTTTTGTTTATTTTTTGCCTTTTCTTGGGAGATATTTACTCTCAATGATTTTGAACTGAGACCTCCGTGCTCGCTAACCGCTCTAACCATTAGAGGTGTTGAATTGTGCAAGAAATCTATACGGTATCTACATATTTAATACATGGTTACAGACGAGTCAACTATTTTTTTTTATCACCAGCACGTACAAATGGACAAGTTTGGGCTTTTGCCTGGTAATGTGGCAAAGTCCATTCAAGGGTGTCCTTGGGGAATGGAAAATTTTTTTTTTTTATATATATTACTTATTCATTTCATCCATTCGACAGTTTCTCTAAATACAGGATTATGACACGTTCATAAAGAATAAATTGATATCTTATTTTAAATTTGACACGCAACTATAGAGGGAGTTAAAAGCGCTCTAAAGCCAATTATCGTCAAACGAAGTAAAGCCAATTGTGGGACACTGACGTGACGTCGGAGGTTGATTATCGCTCACTTCAAAAGTAAGAGCAGAGACTTTTCCAATCGAATGAAGACATTTTTCTTATATTTGTCATTATTATTGGTCTTGTTTCTCTTGACGTTTTCGGCCTTCTTTCTCCTCTCATCCTTGACTCAATTTATTATCGGATTGATAGAAAGAAGGGAAGTCGAAGTGAGCATTAGTGTCTTCCGCCGACACGACGTGGTGCTCAGTTTGCCACTCAGTTACTTGCGTGTGCGTTTGCGTAATGACAGAAAATCAATCTGCAGTATGGGAAAGTGCGGGTAGGGAAGGGATGGTCTAGGGCTTTCTAACGAGGTCCCATGTTGCAGGAATTACCCTTCACCCACACTCTTTCGCCATTCTTGTCAGTCTATAATGCTGTCATGGAAAACGAGTTTCTTTCACAAAAGATCTTCTGCCAGATGTAAGTGGTAAAAAAGAAAAAAAAAAGCTCTTAACCCTTACCTTCACTTTAATAGAATTTTTTTTCTTCTTCAAAAATGTGCAAAAGGTATGATAGACTCGGGAATGTTTGAACAACATTATCCTCGAATGATCGTGCTGAAATGGAAACCCTATCTTTGTTTGCTCCGTTTTTTCCTCCTTTTGGGGCCCGGTAAAGATTTTTTTTTTTATTATTAATTAGAGGAGTGAAAATTTCATTAGCTTCCGTTTTTTGCTGCGTTCTTAGATGTGTGTACCTTATGGGGGAATTTCGAACGATAAAGTTGGTGAAATATTAAGCGATGGCCGGAAGTTTTTGTAGGTTATGAAAAAGTGCCCGAGTTTTGCTTTTAATAGCTAACTATAAAAGTTAAGGATTGTTAAGTTTCATTTCGCCGCCTCGTTTATGGCTCAAAGTGTTTTGACTGGTTCATTTTCACCCAACACATACGGAACCGATTTATGATTATTAATATGATCATCTACGATAGAAATTTTAAGTTAAAATAATGCGAAGTGCTAAATTCGTATTCAAAACAAAAGCTCCGCCTCGGTTGGCTTTCTTGCATTTCAAATTAGGCATTTGCAGCGCCGAAGATAATTTAAAAGTTACGATTTTTCTTCTTTTTCTTCCTCCTCTTTTATTTTTTGTTACACACCTTGTTTTCTCTTGACATGTTTTTATTATTTATTTAAGCATGGTTTAAGTTGTTCATTCTCTTGTCATTTGCAACCGATTTTTTCCTTTATTCCTTGAATATGTCATAAAATTCTTTGCTTTTTATTTTCTGAGACGTGCCACGTTTAAATTGAAATTAAAATGCGTACGTAGAAATAATTCTAAGTTGCATTTTCATAATTGCACAACTTTTAATTTTGACTATGTCTAATTTTACCTAATTAGTCATCTCAAAAATGTTTTTATTTTTATTTATTTTTTTAAAAAATTAAGGTTTCTTAAATGATCTCACCTTTTTTTTCCTCTTTCTTAAAAAGTGAGTCCAGTAGTGCAAACTTTGCTCATAAATCAAAAGGAGAAAAAGTTCTTTGTCTCTTAAGTAATTTTTATGAAAGAAAATTACACACTAGGTAATTTGCGGGCGAATCTGAGTGTAGTTGGCGAGCATACAAATGCGTCTTCTCCCGTTCTAATGACAGTGCTGGTTCTACAAAACACTTCTAATTGGTTCATACTCTACTTTGTCCAGATGCGAGCACAATTTTTTCCCCGATTGCGATTTAGTTTCGCATTTTGCATTCAACGGATGCAAGGCGAATGCAAGAGGTGAATGAATGGAGGGGAGAAGAAAGAAAGAAAGAAATAAAATAAAAATCATTTCCTCACTCGAGATGCATCGTCATAAACAAAGAAACGAAACGATAACGTGTTTGTTTGATAATATTTTGAAATGATGCGCTCCTAAATTTTTGCATGTTGACAAGGTGATTAATATTACCTCCGTGTCGACACCGTTCGCAAACATTTTATTTGCCTCGAGCAATTGGTCCTCGGTGTATTGAGAGAAAAGAGAGCGCATTACTTTCTTGCGATCTTGTCGAGAGGCGTACGTCCCACTACGCGTTGCCGAGCACTAAGTGGAGAATGCATCATTTGTTTCTCGTCGCACCCCCCGAAGTGCGTCTTCTCATTTTTATCCACAAGCATGGCGGGCGAGGATCGCCATCGCAGATAATGACGTCATAAATTACACACTTATCTCGTTTTTGTTGCAAGTCGTGCAGTAAGTAAGTAAGTACAGTAGACTGGATTCACTGGTGCGTCAGTTGGGCGTTTGATGATGTTACTCGAATCGAATGATTAATATGTATTAGGAATAATTCACGCGAACGTTTCGTTCACACCTGGTTTAGTTTAATTTTGTGTGCTACGAGTTTGCTTAAATTCAATTATCAGATGGTTTTGGTTATGTTTGCGTTTTGGAGTTTCGGATAAAGCGTTTGAAGCGGGAGAATCAATTTATGGTGAAGGCAAAGTGATTGATTGCTCTCAAGGAAATCGCACGGGCGATTGGAAACGGTGAAAATGGTCAAATGATGCCGCCGCAGCCGCCCAATCAAATAAATGAAAAACAGAGAGAAAGACACGACGCCTTTAAGTTGTCAAGTTTCCGTTAATGGAAAAGACAATTTATCAAAAGTTTTCGGACAGAATGAAAAATGGATAGGATTGGATCGGGCGACAGTTAGGAATGATTATTGTATAAAGACACTAGTGAGTCGAATGAAAAATAATGGTGCCGCTAAATAAAGTCGATGCTGCACACGGATTACAATGTACAATTTCCTTATTGCTTAATAAATTTCACTTTTCAGAAAAAGAAAATATAAAATAAAAATCGTGCATGAAAATAGTTTAAATGAAGAAATTTGTTACGATCCCGTGTTTGAGACATTTAAAATTTATGACGCTTTTTTTCAAGAATCCGAAACTGCTAAAATAGCTGTTTTGCCACGGAGAAGATTTATTATTTGCGTGGTTGCTGTCGCTTGAGGTGCGCACCTGAAAAGCCCCTAGGTGAAAATGTAGAAACATTTTTCTCTTTTAAAAACTCATTCTTTAACAGCTCTAGAAGATGAAAGCGCGCCTCCAAATGGCTTGTTGCGAGCACCCACTCATTTCCTTTCTACAAAACACGTCGGATTTTTTTTTCTTAATAGTCTCGAATTAATTTACTGCTTTCCTAATCTCAAATTTACTGCTAGTCGTAAAAGTTAAAAAAAAATATGGAAAGAAAAGAGAACACGTGAAAATAGATGGGTTTAGGTGAGGGTCGCTTTGAGGCTAACCCATAACATTCCCATGTTATGGTGGTTTCGTGGATTGAGGCATATGGAGTAGTAGCAAAAGAGAGAGAGAGAGAAAGAGAAAGAGATGACGAACGCGGACATTTCAGTGATTTGAATTAAAATAAGATGAGGTACGAATTGTGATTTCGTTTGGAAATGTTCCCATGGAATGGAAAAGTGATGAAAAGAGAATGTTAAAAGGAAATTGGATAAAGGGAATGAAATAATCCAAAAGGGGTTAATTTCCATGCGAGAAAAAAAAATATTCTTAGTTTGTTTGCACCTTGAGAAGTGTGTATAATTGATTTTTCTCCACCATTTTTTTAATATTTGTACCGAGTGCTGCTTGCGAAATCAATGTTTGAAGGTGAAAACCAAAGTAGTTGGAGGTCGCTGAGAAATTATGTGCACAAGATCGAGATTGGAACGAGATAACTTACACGACTGAAGTGATAAAAAGAATTGAAAACTCGGGTTTCCCTTTTTATGCTATACATAGAAAAATTTAAACGGCGAATAGTGATGATTTCCATCGTAAAAAAATCGAGATTTTGGTTACAAATCAACTTCAAAAGTTGGAAAATCCAGTGTAAGCTAGAAACACTTTTAATTTCTTTGGAGCTTCACTGCAGCACGTGACTTCCTCTAGTCTAAACCGAATCATGAGCGACTGTAAGTGAAACTACTGTTGGATTACCCGACGTAATTGTATTTGTTCAATATCAATTGTTTTTATTAAGATTGATTGACTTTTAAGTACTTTATTGGGTATACGATATGATTGATACTGTACCCGAGAACTTTAGATGAACTTTTTTTATCCAATGCATTTTTAATGCCCCTGTAAGGAGAAGTCTTAATTTAACGTTGTCTCTGGTTTCGCTTGATGTTTCGTGACTAAATTTTTGAAATCGCCTCTTTAAAGCATTAAAAATGAATCGGTTTAAAGAAAATTTTTTTTCTTTCTTTATTTTTTTTGGTGGGTAAATACTGAGTATCGCATCACTCCGACTGATTTCTATTAATTCGTAATTATTCTTTAAAGTACTCGACTGAAACAAAAAAATATATAAAAGTCGTTTTTTCTCTAATATTGTGTGGAGGGGTGTGACAGGATACGCTACTGCTTGAAATAGGGCGCTTTCTACAGCTGTAGCCGTCCGATAACGTAGTCCATAAATTCGTTCTTCCTCCGCCTCCCCCTTCACCGCTTGTTCTTCCTTCTCTATCGCTGTGTTTCAGTCTTTTCATGGGATTCCCAACTTTATTTTTTATCAACTCTGTTTCTTCTATGTTTGTGTTCACCTTTTTGCACTCGAATAAACACCGGTTCGCTTTCCGTGCAAAAACACAGCACTCCGAAGTGGTTTCGGGATGGCAAAGTCCCTGTCTTATGTGCTTAGATGTGATTACAGCCAATTATGGGGCCATGTCTGCAACCTTTTTTAAGTGTGAGTAGTTACAGATCTTAGCTTGACTTTTTTTCTTACTTTCTTTTTTCAGAGAAAGAAGTTAAGGCATAAATAAAATTAATAGAAGGAAAAAAATGTAAAAAATATTTTTTTCCCATAGTATAAAGAAACATTTCTATATATATAATTTTCATACGTGGTCATAATTCTCGAGTTATTGATTATTTTTTATGTTGGCATACAGACAGCTGTCAATTTTTGATGCAGACGGGGGTGGAGTAGAACCATTTCCGGTTTTGCTCTCTGCTTGTAGAAATGCTGGTTGATGCAAAGATTTCGACATCCGTCAGCACTTTTTTTTCGTACAACGTTACAATTCGTGATGACTTTAAAAAAAACATATGTCCTAGAAAATTATCGGTTTCGGGTTTTGTTTATTTTTATTTCTTTCCTCTTTTGGAAAAAAAAACAAAAGAGTAATATCTATTGAAGAAGACTCGATGTAAATTTAACGAATGGAACTTTGATTTCTTTTTTAAGACAAGAGGATTGTATAAAGAGTAAGAATTATTGTCAAACTTTTCTTACATGAAAAAGAGAATGTTCACTTGGTCGCAGAAAAAAAAGATGTTGAACAGTGAATGTGGCGCGGTGTCGTGTCCTGTGGGCGCCTTTACTCTGTTCACATGGGCATGAAGCGGCACGTGCTCCGCTTGACTGAAAACCCAGCCCTTGTTCTCTATTGAAAAGATCTATTTTTTTCACATTTCCTCTTTGGAAAAGTTAACTTGACTTTTTACTCAAGTTGCAAGTCCATTTTGTCCCTCCTTTGTCATGGAAAGTGAGAAAATCTGTGGATATTATACAGTGGCAGTGCTGTTACAAACATCTGTTGGGTATTGATTAGAATAAGATGATTATCTCCCAGTCTATAAATACTGATACCACAGCCACACTGTATAAAATGAAACATTTCAACCGATTTTTTCCCCCTTTTTGCTCGTAGAGGGGAAAAAAGTTAGTGAGGTAGAAAAGGTTTGTCATAAAGAGGTGTTACGTGATGATGTTTTTGATTTTGCTAAAGGAAAAAAAAAATGAAAAGAACGAAAGAAAGAAATTTTCTCGTTGAAACCAAAGTCTATTCCCTTTTTCTTTGGTGTCTTGATGCCTTCGTTTATTTTTTTTTATTTTGGTGGCAAATAATGGAAAAGGTAGAGAAAACGGCGCCCAACGAGTCGTTTAAAATGGAAGAGAAAATGTATAAAATAAAATGGTGAAGGAAGTTTCTTAAAAAGCTGAGTGAAAATCGAAGATGAGAAAAGCACACACAATGAAGAAAAAGATCGACGAGAGAGAAGATGGAGGTTGGGGTGGGGTGGGGAGAAAAAAAATAGGAAAAAGAGGGAAATCGGAATGAAATAAAGTAAGATTACCGTTAACTTGTTGGTCGCTTCATTTCCGTTTATAATGAGTTGTATCTGTTGAGCGGTGGGTCAGTGAAGGCTATTGAACCGAACGCGTCTTGTGCCATTATCATTATTTTTGGCTTGGCTGTTGTTCTCCTTAATTTGCAAAGACTCGTCTCCTTTTATTCCCTGGTGGACCGCTTCGTATGGTGTTGGCCAATGAAAATGCGGACACAATTGGCCTCCGGGTGAAATTGATAGAAAGTGCCAGCGGCGACGAGTGCAGCAGATTACTTGCAAGCGTTGAGATGGGGCTTTGTGTTTTGGTGCACGCAAATTGAAGTGGCATCGCTGAGGCAGACACAAATAGGAGTTGTCTGTTTGTGTGCGAAGGAAAATGTTTGTTGGCACAAGTTTTGAAGTATTTGTTTTAAAGGGAGTATTTGGAAGTCATTAACGTGACTCTTTCTTTTCTTTTCTTTAGTCGAGACACATCTTTAATTCAGGAAAAAAACAAAAACAAGAATAATTGGATTTTAAAGAATACGGCTGATAACCGGATTTCTACATTTATTTATGGAAAAATGGAATTTAAACGCAATAATTGGCATTAATTAATTAATTATTCACTTATAATTGGTTGATTAAATTTTTATAAAGGATTAAATTGCATTCTGCACTTATGCAGTGGAAAACTGCGCCCATCATAGACGTTTGCTGTGCTTTTCTCGCGAGACAATTGAGCAAATCCATTGTGGTAATAGGCAAAGAGAAGCCAAATCCCTCCCCTTTCCTCCTTTCTCTCGGGCCCCTAGTGGCTAAAATCCTCCAATGCACCTTGGGAGACAAATTGGTGCTGCACTCGAACAACACACTACCCTCTTTACAACGACATCTCATTTAACGCGCCGGAGTCGAATTCGCCTCGGTCGCCTTAACGAGCGCTCTAGAGAGAGAGAGAGAGGGAAGGGTTTCGGTGGTCGAGAAGAGGGCCACCGGTCTGCGCGTGCGACACCAATCCAATTAAGCAACGAATGCGCAGGTGATGCCAGACCCCTTGATTGGATTGACCAAACTCGTCCCTCATCTCCCTCTCCATCCTTTCCCCTTCCCCTTCGCCTCCTCCTCATCTTAATATGCATACGATGTCGTTGAAACGAGTTTGGCAGCCTCATTTGACTAAGGCGATGGGAGTTGCAATTCCCTTTTCTTATGGGTGGCAATCGTGAATTTTAATCTGGGGAATTCGGACTTGGTCCGTTTCCGTTTCTTTTTTCCTTCTCCTTCTCCTCCTCTTTTGTCTTCTCTTCTCGCATCCCCTTTTTTCCATTCCCCTTATCTATTTATCATAATGGACGACGTTATCTCGGTCGAATCTTTAAATCCTTTGCCAGGGTTTGGTTGCCACGTTAACATTTGGGTATAAACGGCTGTTGTTTCTTACTATTATTACTTTGCATTTCGAGTGAAGGAGCAAAATAATTCTTATTGCATTCTAAGAAAATGTGATTTTTTTCCTTCTTTCTTTCCTTTTTTATTCTTACACACTTTTTTTTCTTTTATTCCCACTTTTTTCTTTCTTTAACTCATTTTAAAGGTTTTTTTCCCTCCTCCCACCTCTCTCAAAATTTTTTTGACATGTCTTTAAAGTGGATTAGTAAAGTCAACATGCAAAAGCTTAAATTGCTTTTCCCATCTTCGTCTAGTCTCTCCTGAAAACTGCTCCATTTTCAGCCATAGGAATTGAATTTCGATTGCGCTTGGCAGAAAAGCCTAACTCGAGGCGGAGCTTTTGTAAAGAAAATAAAAACTAGTGGTTGCAAGAAAATAGACATTTAAATGTAGATAGAAGAAATAATTTTTTTTCTTAAAATTAATCATTTTTCTTTCTCATAGGGTACAATATATATACAGTATATATGATATATAAAAAGAAAGAAATATCAGAGGAAAGATAAATAAAATAAAACGGGTGCTATTGGGAATTGGATTAGGATCGTTTTATTGATTGGTTCGACGGTTGTTTTTCTCCTTGTTGGGTCCCATGAAATCTATTCAAAAATAGATGAGGCATCATATTATTCGAATATCTTCTTCCTTCTACTCAATTCCATTGAAATGATTTGACACGTGTGATGTGATTTCCTGCTTGACCACTGCCTTTGGCCGGCAAAATATCGCCATTGGATTTGAGCCAGAGGTCATTGCAAAGGAAGTGATGGGAAAGAGAAGCAGAAGCAGAGGACTTGATGGACACCAGAGTGTTTTATCCGCTTGCACACTGCTCCTCGAACACTCCACTCTTCCTTCTCTTCTTCTCTCCTCGGCTCTGCTTTTGCTGCTGCTTGTGGAGGGGATCATAACTCGCCCGAGTAAGATGTGTGCGTGAGTGGAGGGTATGGATGGGAAGCAGTCGTTTTTCCTGGATTTCTTTCCCCGAGGTGCTGACTTTGTCAGTCGAATGGTGGCGCATTTCTCGTCGACGGGAGTTATGGTAATTCGACGAAATTGTATGGACGACGATTTTAATCAGAGGGCACGGCGTTTGCTGATGACGCAGCGTTTTGGAGCCATAACGGGTTGAGAGAAGACACCTCTCACTTTGGCTTGGGAAAAAGGGATGAGGGGTAGTGGAGGGAGGAGGATTTTAACGCTTTAACGCGGATGGATGCTCGAGGATCGCTCTTCAGACAATAAAAAGTTCTATCATTAATGTTTAGAAAAGGAGGAGAAAGTCATTCGCTTCGAGGGAGTCACTTCTATGACAACTGCTAGGAGACGCTGCTGCGACGCTGCAACTAATAAATGAGCTCGGCAGTCTAGACGCGCGTTTCAATGGCAACGCCGCGCTCTTTCAATAACAAAAGTCGAATGAATACAATGTGTTGTCGGTGCAAATTTTTTTTTTATTTACAAAAATAATTATCCCATTGGTTATCACACAATTATTTTTTTTTTTAGTTGCACACACATTTTGTGTCATCGATTAGGGGTTTTGTTTTTAAATTAATTAAAAAAAATAAAGACACGATTTTTTGAATTTTCTTCTTGTTTTTTGAAAAAAGTGGTTTGTTGTTTTTTCTTTTTCTTTCTTTGGTATTTACGTACTTTGCTTTGATCACAGAAGGGATTCAAAGATTAAGGAATGATAGGAATAGCTAGTGAGCAATATTTTATGCGTGACATTTTTATTTTTAAGCCCAAATTATATTTTAATTGCAATGTATTTTGCTTAATTGTTATGCAAATTAATTTTTTATTCAGGAAAAAAAAACATTTTTATATTTTTAATCTCGATGTCACTTGAAATGTTTGTTTTCTATGCACTCGATAGCAAATTTGCATAATCCTATAGTTCCAAATCCAATTATGTTGAGTGATAAACGAGTCATTAATCTTACACGTAAAAAAATATATGGAAAATAAAAATTTTAAAAAAACGAGAAAACATTTGCAATCCAATAAACAAAACATGCTGCACTATTATCATCACTTTTTCTAAAAAAAATAAAAAATTAAGAATAAAAGAAAAAAATTGAAACAATAAAAGAAATTCAAAATAAAAAATTGTCCCTCGTTATAAGACGATGGCATGTTTGGTGTGTGTTGCTTTTTATTTAATTTTTTTTTTTTTTTTTTGGTTTATTTTTTGGTTGGTATAAAGAAGTTGGTTTAATTAATTCACCAATGGCATTCTCATCTACACGAGTCGGACGCTGGTGCGTCCTTGACCTGTAACCGCAAGAAAGCCATTTCTGCTCGGCGGAGTTTCTCCATGTTTTCCAATAGGAGTCGGTTGTGGGGTTCCAACAGCTGTGCTGTACGGTAATATTTCCAAGCTTGTTTGAAGTCTCTCTGTAATTAAAATGAAATGATAATAAAATATTAAAAGATTTTTTTTTATCATTTTATCAATGTGAAATTATGTTGTAATTTAGTTCGCAGATAGGTGAAGTAAAAGTTGATAAAGGTAATTATGGGTTTTCATTTTGTGCGAAATTGTTTTTTCTTTTTTCATCTTTTTTTTTAATATTTCAATAACGAATTATAGGGAAGGAAGTGGCAGCATTCATGCATTTTTAAGGGGAGTTATGATGACATCTAAATATTTTTTCGCAAACTGAAAAATTGTGCTGGGAGGAAAAAATTGAGTTCGAAATTGAACGAATGAATTTTGAAAAGCAAATGGGAAAGGTGATGTTTATTTATGTGGGGATAAATTGGATTTTTTTTGTTGATGTCTTATTGGTTTCTTAAGTTGAGTAGAAGAAATAGTTTTTTGTGTGCATCTTTGGACATTTTTTTGTTTTTTTGCTTTGCAAACCGTACAAAATCCATTTTGAAATGTTTACGTAGACTTTGACAATGTTAATTTAAATCCACAGGCAAGTTTATATTACATACATTCTATTATTGTTATTATTAGAATTTTATTAAGTGGTTAAAGACGGCACTAAGATAATATTTTTGTAAAACTCTCCTAAGGAAGTTCTTATCGAGTACTCAGCATTGATCAAATCTGCACGGTAATTGCCCAATCTGATTTTAAATGCAGGTTTCATTAACATTTAATGAAAATTTTACCGGAGTAGATTAGAAAATTCGTTTTATCGATATTTGTGAATAAATAGGAATTGCTGATCAAAGAAATTTTTAATTTATAAACATAACTAACGCCATAGGTTGATATTTATTCATAATCATGCAATACGTTTGTTTAATTGATTCCTTTCGACTCAGTTTGTTTTAAAACCACAAAAGTTTGTGAAATCTCATTTCGCCTATTATCAATCACTTTTCCCGTAGAATGCACAAAGATTTTCTCTACAAAAATAAATGCATAAATTATGGGCGTTTAAATATTAAAAAAATGCCTCGGGGCTCGGTTGTATGAAAATCAATTAGTTTTGTCTTAGTCATACGAGACAGCAATAAAAATCAGTTTAATAATGCGATCAATAGCAATTAAGAGCACTTTTATGTTGGTAGATAAACAGGAAAAACGCTTGTAACTTAATTCATGGCAATTTTCAATAAGAATGCAAAAACGTGTACTTTTATTACAAGTATAACCTCAAAAAAAGAAAAGAATTTCCCATTGTAAATCCAATATCCTCGAAGGATTTGCTGCATCATCTGGTTTTGCAACAAAGGCAAATACCCCACCCCTTTAGTTGACATGACTCACCAACTATCAATACCAATCAATACGGATATACAATACTTTGTCTAGCATAAACACAATGGTACGGTAGGCAATATTCCCAGAGGTCGATCCACCCCTCACCACGAGTGGGAAGTACTGCATGCCAAAATTTGGCTTATCTTAAACTCATCGTGCCCTAATGCACTTTCTTTTCTTGTCGATTTAAAAGAAACTCTTAGGGGGAGGGGAAAAAGTCGATGTATCGCTGACTTTGAAATCAATTATTTATTTAGCTAATTAACAATTTGGATAAAAAGTTGAATGTAAACGTCATAAACAGCTTTTTATAAGTGCTTCCTTCGATACTAATTGCATTTTAAATTTCGTATTAGCTTTTCAAGCGAAATTGGAAGCCTGATTAGTAAATTTGATGCTCGTTTTGAGTGATTTAAAATCGTAGTGAGGTTATTTCGAGTCAAGAATGGCGTCGAAATTTATTTTAGGTTTTGAAGCTGAATTTATGAGAGCGCAGATGGCACTTACACAAGGTGTTGGGAATTTCATCCTGAGCTATGGAAGTAGAAATAATAACACGCGAGGAGTAGGAATAGGGTGGTAGGGAGGGAAGGGGGGAGTCGATACGACAGCCAATCATCATCGTCATCTTTCCAACTCTCACCCTCCTTTCCCATGTCGCTTCGTATGTCATTGATCTTGTGCTCCGATCTGCTTACTACGCCGCATTGGATTGGCATAGGGGGCACCGAAGCGCGCGTGCCACTTCCTCCGATGAGACGACACATTTTCTCTCTCCCCCCTCAACCCTCATCTCAAACATCTGAACACTGTTGGTAATTACTAACGACACGACGTTTAACGGGTGACAGAAGACTTGGGCCGATGCGATGCCGGGGAAACGCGTTTCTGATGCAAGTCGGAAAACATTAAGGCGTGCCAACGTCTTAAGATAGGTGGTTGGATGTAGTACGTGTGTGACTGGTCTTACCTTGATATGGTAAATGACACCCAGATTGAGATGCGCCAATGTGAAGCTGGGGTTCACTTGCACTGCCATCTTGTAGCTCTGGAGAAAGTCGAAGGAAAAGACGCATATAGATAGGTATAAAGAAGGAGAATAAAAATGAATATACGGTATGTGTATCTATCTTACTTCTGCCGCCGTATCCATGTCGTCCATATCTTTAAGGATGTTGGCATGTTCTGCGTGCAGCTGCGCGCATGTGGTGTCGTTGTTGTGGCAGGCCTTAAGTGCTCGAAGGATGTATTCCAGAGCCTGAAAATGGAGTCGGTGAGGTGTGCTAGATAAGGTTTTTTGGGCATAGCGTACCTCAGTAGTTCTGTTTTCATGGCTGTACAGTAATGCGAGTTGCCTAAGTGCATCTCTCTGCGTCTCGTTCATCTGCACCACCGAGAGGAGCATATTCTCCGCATCTCGCAGATGCTGTTCATGGAGCATCACTTGAGCCTTTTGAAAACCACGGAGAGAAGAAAAAAAAGTTTTAATATTTTTTTTTTATTTGGATGGGGAAGCTGTAAGAAAAGCGTGTTTTGTATCCGGTTTGAAGGTATTTGACGCGTTTTGTCGTCTCCTTTGGTTGAACTAAGTGGCCCCCCAACGCGCGTCTGTCTTAAGCGATAGCGTCGGCTGGGCCTCAGGTGTGAGTTGGTGCGTGGGTGTATTACTTGCGCATATCTCTGTATATAATAACAGCGTTGCCTCTTCGTCATGCAACCCTCCCCGCGACTCTAATGATTGCCCCCAGGCGGGGAATGAAAATTCCATTATGGTGCGTGAACAGAGTTCTCTCTATCCAATCCCCTCCTCCATCACCACTCCAGAATGCACCTTAGTCGGCGTCGTGAATAATGACCCTAGAGAATATGAGTCGTAGAGAGCAATTCTCTTGGCGCCCCCGCTTAGCGTTTGATCGCACCCTAATGTCCCCCTCCCCCATCGCTTTACTCCGAAACACAAAAAGAGAAACTTGACGCGAGTTTAAATTCTCCACCTCGTAAAACGTGAGTCATAAATTTTCAGGGTTGGGCAAGTGAAAATAATTTCTTTCATTTTATATTTTATTATTTTTTTTCTCTTCTCTTTTTTTTGCTTAAAAATTTTTTTCTTTATCTTTTTATGCGCGTGAGAGATGAGTTCCTGCGCATCTTTGGCCTACTGATGCATGTAATGGCCAAGTCGTAGACTTAGTTAGTCGTGAATCCTTGGCTTTCCCTTCCTGGGGGAATCCAACTGCAATGAAGATGAATGCAGGGCTTCGAGACGCTTGCTGAAATTTTCGTTTAATCCTTCATCACCCTATACAGTAGGGGGGTTCTTTATTGAACGCTGAACACTGGGCTCTTTTCTAAACCAGCGTTTCATCTTTTCTCTTTTCTCTTTTCCTCGGGGCCAAGTCATCTTAGATAAATATGAAGCGAGTTAGCAGCAAACATGCAACTTACAAAATGTATTTTGGCCTCCAGTTCATCCGGGTATTGACTTGTGAGCTGCTCGTAGGTCTCTCTCGCCTCTACTACACGACCGGTGTTGAGGTAGAGAATTCCCAAATGATCTCTTACCTTGGGATCATCGTTTACACTCAGTGTTCTGTAAATAAAATTATCGTTCGAAATGTAACCTTGTTTTCGAAGGGATTTTCTAAAATCGATGCCACGTTTATATTTATTATTTACATTTACTTGTCGAGTGTTAGTCTGCGCTCGAGGGGAAGTGGCGAAAGATCAAATGCACGAGCGAAGAAGGAAGAGGGACTTTTGACTGCCTCACCTTTGATATAAAAGCTCCGCTTCCGAATTCCTTTTCAGAGATCTCAATAATTTCGCAGCATTGACAAGAGCGACTGTGTGATTTGGTTGCAATTCTACAGCTTCTTTATAACTAATTAAAGCTTCTTCCGTTCTACCTAAAACGAGTAAACTTAGACGAGTTAACAAAATAAATCGTTAGAAAATAAAATGTAGCGAACGCACCTAATTTCTGCAAGAAAGCACCATAATTATTATGGACATCTGGATTATCCTTATCCATGGATAAAAGCGTTTTGTGCAACTGCTCGGCATCGTGATGGCGCCCGACTTCGCTATACATTGCCGCTAAATTCGTATATGCGTCCGAATAAGTGTGATCCAGTTGAACGGCACGTTCCATAAAGCGAATAGCAGTGGGCAATTGTCCCTTTTTACTATCGGCAAATGAGTTTTTTTATTACGAGTAATTCATGATTGATCCATAAACTAATTGATTAGGAAAGGACAAAAGAAAAAGCAGTGGGCGATAACTGATAGAAGTGGTGGAAGAATGGATGGGACATTCTAACCGCAATGATAGGCAGGTAAGGGCATCAAGCACGCAATATAGGAGTACCAGAGAGGGAGAAAGAGAGAGAGAGAGGAAGGGGGTGACCGGGATAAGGCCATTGCCAGAGTCGAGAAAATTAATCAGTAGCACGCGGGTTTGCGAGGTGCGAGACCCGGCACTTTAGTGACATGTGGTCACGCGATTTGAAGTGTGTGCCTTGGGCTCGTTTTATTGATAAGTGATCTAAATCTATCGACTGCCATTAACTTTCGTGTGTCGTTTTTTTTATATTATTATTATTTTTTTTTATTTTTTCCATTTCTTATTTTTAGATCCATTTAATTGATATCCGGGAATTGTTTTGTTTTTATTTATGGAATTCCAAACTTTTCTTTTTAAAGGTGAAACGTATAAGTAAACACCATTTTTTTTCTTCTGTTTTTTTTTTCTGGGTTATTTTTTTCCTGTTTTTTGTTATAAATGTGTTTTTAGGCTGTAGTCATCGACGTAGGTTGTGTTGTTATTGGTTTGCACGACGGCTTTCGTGCACTCTAATCCGTCAATAGAAGGAAAACAAAGAGGAAAAAACAAGTGCCTCGTTCCGAGAACTGATCCATAATCTGCTTCCAGGTAGAACGGTCTATGAAAATGAAGAAAGGCAGTAAAATCCATCTCCATGCAAGTGAAGGTGGCTTCTTTTTAAAACTCCATACGCCATTCTACACTATATACATAGATAACAATTCTTTTTTTTTTCTCCGTCCCTTTACTTAAGCTTTTCTTCCAACAATTCTTTTATTAATATTTTATCTTGATAATAGATATTGGAGAACATTTTTTCCTTTTTATTTTTCCATTTTTTTTATACTTTTCAAGTTTTCGACCATTTGTGGATGTATCTTTTTTTTTTTTACACAAGAAAGAGAATAGTGGTGGTGGTGGTGGTGTAGTAAAGGGCGGTAGATGAGAAGGTAAAGTGTATTTTTTTAAAGTTTACCTGAGCAAGTTACCCATGTTAAAGTGGGCACGCGGGTGAAGAGGATTGATCCGAATGGCTTCCATAAAATGCATCTTAGCTTCTGTGGGATCTTCGAGTAACGTGCCAAGGTTATTATGGGCACTTGCGTGGTCTGGCCATAGCCTTATTTTTTTTCAGAAAAAAAGAAATGAAAAAAAAATATATTTATGTATAATACATGCAGGAAAGGTATTATTTACGCAAACATATAATTTTTTTTTATATTTATAGCAAAAAAATGGAATATTAGTTGAAGTGAAATCAATTTACTAATTCGGTAATTACTCCTTAGGCTGTGATATCACTATAGAAACGAGAGAACTGGCGCCCGATGTCCAGCGGTTGTGTTTGATGTCCAATTTTTAAGCCTAAATATCGATTTACCCCCCATTGTCTATTAAATTTGACATACCGTACCTGTCACACCATATACCATACCGAGCGAGTTTTATTATTTTTTTTTATTTTTTGGAATGTATTAATAAAGAGTTTGCGTAGGGAAAACAAGGTTGCCGTCATTCCGCCCACCCCCACCTTTTGCAATCAAGTAAACGCGTGCGCCTCATTGCCGCTGTCGAATGACATTGGAGGTGTAATTACACCCGTCACCCCTCGCTCCACCATCGCCTCGTGACGGGCAAAGTTAGAAAAGAATTCGGACCGATCGCACAGTACCGAGCGAATAGTCGATAAGGTGCTATATTAGGGGTGACAGGCAGTTAGCACGCCATAATGAGGAGTCAGGACAAATTGCAAATGATGGATTGAGAAATCAGATTATAGGAACCATGAGTGAATGAAAAATTTATTTCGGGATTGCAACGCATTTGATAGGGTCCAGCCAGTGTGCAAACAAATTAACTACATTTTGGAAATTAGATTCTCTTCGTAGATGGGCGGCTTAAAAGTAATCACATTAAGTCACCTGTCGAGATTAGACGTAGGAGGAAGAAGTTTTGGCGAGGCGAAAGTTTTGAGCTATGAGTTTGAGAAAATTGTATCTCGTTCGTTTCGTTCAGCTTTGGCTGTGAGGGATGAAAGTGAAACCCCCCAAGGATAGAGTGGTGTTTCTTGTGCTTTCATTCGGTCGGTAATGGGTCCCAGTACCATTTGCAAAACAAATACAAAGGTATAGAGTTGCGTGTATGTTTGCGAAATCGAACTTCCCCATCCGGCCTCGTTTTCCGACGTGACTCGAGGCAATCTGCATTGCTAGATCCAACCAATCAGTCGACCGAAACCGAAGGAAACAAGCGTTTCTTTCCTTTTCGTACATATGAGAAGGAAGTGATGAGTGTGTTAATATTTAATCCTGGTGTTGTTGTTTTAAATTTTTTTCTCCCTCTAGATAGCGGAAATTGATGTATTATGCAGCTTTTGCTATGGATTAAGTAAAGAGAACCGTCGGGTTATTAATAATTTGAAATATTTTTCTTAACTTATTCATCTTGTTTGGTTTACTGATATAAATAAAGCGGTAAATTGAATTTCTCCATAGTACTGCAATAAGTTTTAGTTGCTTCCTTTGCATGAGAATCGACTGCATTCTGTTGTTGCATACGTTTTCTACTGAGCTTTAAAGTGGTTCGGCTGTTACTTTAATACTAGTTCATTAACTAAATGCTACGGGGGGAAAGTGCTCGTGTGCTACCTTAAAGTTATTATCAGAATAAAATTGTCATAAAATGCTATATTACTGGATTGAATGAGAGAAAGAAATTTTTATTGCAGTCTGAAATGCATTTATTAGGTTTTGCCTCTAACTGCACATCGCACCTTAAATTTTACGGATTTAATGAACCAATTTTATGGGAAAATAACAAAATAATACTGTATGAAATAGGGTACGCGATTTATTGCTTCTTAAAAAAAAAATCCCAAAGAATTCAATATATGACCAGACCAGACCAGACATTGTACCGACCTCCACTAATGGGTATTTATTACGAGGGATAATAAATCATTAAAACTCGGTCGTGGATGGCAACCAGAAATTCCCCCTGTATTCAATTCCTCTTTATACATACGTATTTACAAATTTCTCTACATAAGAAAAACTAATGAATTATTATTATTGGAGAAGTTTTCTAACCCGTGACTTGTGTTTCGATTAATGTTTCATCAAGATTTATACGTTTGACTGATTTTAACTCCAGTTTGTACCGTTGCCATTTCCTATGTGTGCACTTTGCAAGTCGAGTGTGTTGATCGAATGTCTGCTTCCCACCTGCTGTGCGTTCTGTTCGTAGCTCACTTTAATGCCACTTGATGGCATGAATTTCTGGATGGCGTGCGCGTGGAAATCACAATCATTTTGTTTAGGAAACAAAATAAATTTTTGCTCGCACTCGTTTCGATGAGGGACAAAACTGTCGAAAAGAGACGCGATAATAGAAAAAAAGACGTTTGACCATCCATGAATCGTGCGATAGAAAATTTTTTCCCCTATGTATACTCGCTTTAGGCGTTGCAACACCGAATGAATGCCTTTCACTCGTTCTAATTTGAGCAATTAATTAATTTGGAGCAATGAATTTTTTAAATATTTGCTGTCTGTCTGCTTAGGTGTGACGAAAGCGAGTATTATGCACGAAAGTGGGGGATTTTAGCATTGATCCAGACGTCACCGTGATAAATGAGTTGACCCATTTTGACTTCATATTTCAATAGAAAACAAAAGAATGGCGCTCGAGTTTTCGAGGGCTTTAATAGTCCTCTGGTGTGTTCACGCTCCGAAGGCTCTCTCTCGGAATTTACTCCCACTATGTCTCCCAACGGATTTGCATTCGCAACGAGGGAGTTAGATCAGTGATGATGAATAAATAATTAGAATCCTGCACACCGGTCCCCTGTTGCTAATAACCGGCCGTGTTTGGCAGACGAGGAAATGGCGACCGGAGGCTGGAGGGAGGAGCCGGCACAAGTTCTTAAGGGAATCGTCAGGTGAGAGGCGGAAGATAAACCATGACGAAAAGACATTCGAGAGCTGCTTATTAACCTTAGTCTAGATGTGATTAACCTTGTGAGTTTGCGAAGGAAAAAGAGAAAGTGGAAAGAAAAAGAAAAGCCAAGCACTAGTCGCTAAGCAACCAACGTCGTGCCCATCTTTAAGCATGCTCGTCGAATAAATAGATCCCATTGGGAGAAAGATTCTTTAAACTGATAACGCTCGACGGATGAACAGTCGAAGCCATGTTTCAAACTGTTGTTGTTAACTTTGCTTCCCCTTGTACGGCGGCTACAAGCTTCGACTCGCATCGAGCTGATTACTGCACCTTGTTAAGGACGAAGAGAAGAGGAGAGGGGGACACGAAAACAGAGTTGTACGCATATCGGAGGCTTCTCTCGAGCACAAAGGATTCCTTTGTCTTACACAAATGGGAGAATAAATGAAAGCATTCGTTTGGCGGCTACTGCTGATAAGTAGAGAAAAGCAACACCCCAACAACTCTTTAACTTTAACTTGCCACCATCCCCGCTCTTAGTCTGCTCGACACTTCCCTCTCCACTATCATCCTCCCCTCCCATTGCGCTTTACATGTCTTGTCGGCTTAGTTTACACTTAGAGCTATTTTATACTTTCTCAAACAACCTTTGCACTTTGTGCATGTTTTTCTTTGCCGATAATATGGTGTGCGTTAACATTTATTTACGCGATACGGAGAAACAAAAGTTTTCTTCCCTTCCCTTCCTCCCTGCTTAACTACAGACTGTCTGGTGTCGAGTTAGGAATTGGTTCGTAATGTCTATGTGCAAAGTTGGGTTTCAAAGGGTTGGGAAGGGATTTTGTAATTCAAGTCACACGTTTTTTTAAGTTGGGTGGGAGAAAGACCACCCATCGGTCTTTTTGGTCGTAGTAATGAGGGTGATTTATCAGCTGATCTCGAGTCGATTTGAGCAACGAACAAGCGAAAGGACAATGAGGCGACGCCTTCATTGATTCGCCTGCAGGTCAATTGGTTGGGCGGCAAGACGGGTTCCATTTTGCTCGTGATGACCACCGTATTGATGATCGAAAGTTCATTGCTTACTCTCCAGAGAGAGCGATAGAAGAGGGGATGGAGGGATGGAGGGATGGAGAGAATGGAGAAAAATGGAGCCGACCCCCTATTGGATTCCCCTTTTTATATGCTCGTGTGTGATTTGGTAGCCCGGGGATTGAGCAATTGGTGGACCTCTCCCAAATAGAGAGGTTCGTTAAAGAGCGGGTGCCATCTTCCTGGTGTGTGGGATGTGATTGTGCTTGGCAATTTTACGAGTCGAGTTGTTGGTTGTGTTGGAACCGAGTGAAGAGGCGGCAAACAGTTAAATTTACGAGGGGTCGTAACTTTGAAAACTTGCCCGGACGTGCTTGTCCAGCCAGAATTATCTTAATTGTAACCTCCACCGCTGAGTGGGCGCTCGGGGAACAGATAACGAGTAGAAGGCATACGTTATGTAAGGCTCCGACGACCACAACTGGCGGCAACGAAATGAGCTCGAGTGCAGTTGATTTGCAATTTACAAGACATTAATAGAAAGCTCCGCCTGGATACAACCACTCGGCTTCACGGCACGACTTTGCATGCTTACTTTCTTATTGCCTCTGTCCATCAGGACCACGCTCATTACGGTCATGCTTTGCTACAGAAGACCCATAGAGGTCTCCTTCCCAGGTCCCAGCAAATGCTGACTCACGCTTCACTTTTGCACTAGGACATTGCCAAGGCGGAACTATTTGGCCCCTGTGATTTGCACTGCTATTTCTTTTCTTTTTCTTTTTTTACTCCCCTTCTCTCCTTCTCCTCCCCCTTTCCCCTCATCTTATCCCTCCTCTAGTGAAAACTCGATGCTTTCACCTTAGAATACCAATGAATAGAATGCAGTGCACAGTAACGAGAGTGACATTAGAATACCCCATTTCCTGTAGACTTCTCTCTAGTCGCAAAGAAACGCGTGTGATTCGCATGCGCAATGCAAGTTCGATGATTCCTTCTTCCGCACTCATTTTTTCCTCCAATTCACTCTTTTCTTTCCCTCTTTCTTATTTATGTTAAAGATTTCTTCTTTTCCCTCTTCCCCCGTTTTTAAAATGTGGTTGACAAATTTTTTTTTCTTTTCTCTCTTACCTTAATGTCGTTTGATAATGTTCGATTGCTTCGTTGACGTTGCCTAAGTCCTTTTGAAGATTGGCGTAATTGTAATGCATTTTAGCATTGTGTGGCAGCGCTTCCAAACCTGATCTGTGAAAATTGACTTTTAATTCTTTCTTTTTCCATTTACGTTTTTTATGTTTTAAGTGAAAATGATTATCGTCTTACTGGAAAAGTGTTTGCCTCGAGTGCCATACTTTGTTTCTCTGAACGGTCTTGATGAGAAAGAGTGCAATGAGGAGTATCATCAAACATCTTAAGATGGAGCGTCGTTTTGGGAAAGTGTCCATCAAGGTGGAAAAACCGTGAGTGATGAGCAGACACATTCCCACACTAAATTAAAGGAGAATAAACAAAATAAAAGAAATAAGATTAAGTACATTTAATTTAATTTTCTCAATTTTTTTTAATTATCAAATACAAACAAAGGGGAATATTCAATAAATACTCAAGGCACCGAAAAAATACATTAACGCATACAAATAAAAAAAATTGTAAGCTATTTCTTTCTTTTTTTAAATTTCTGTTTGTGTAGTTACATGTTAATCAAATTTCGAATTCCACACACACAAAAGAATCCTTTTGGGAGAAAAAAAAATTTGCTTTCTTCTCGCTATAAAACGGGCGAGTCTTAAAATTCCAACCGACTCATAATGATGATGATATAGACCCAACTTTTGGATTTTAAGAGTTGCACACAAAGTAAAAGTTTTAAAGAAAACTGCGCATGCCAGACGCGTGAATAATGAATTAAATTACGAGCACAGTCTATGCACGTATAGTCGCATTAGCCTTTTACCTTATTCAAAGCACTAACCTTCCTTGCCCTAAAAACATGGCAAAATTTCCCCCTTTTTTTTCCTTCATTTTTTTTTTTAGGTTTATTTTAGGCTTTAATTTTTCAGCTGAAAGCATCCAACATTCATGAATTCTTTTTTCTCCATAATACTCAAAACATAAAGCAATATGAAGGTAGAAATAGTTATGTGACAACAAGGAATTCAATTTATATCTGCTTGATATAATTGCATTTTCGGAGTTGAGGGAAATAAAATTGCATTTTTTTTCTGCTCTAAAGATGAGGGAAATAAGGTTGAGCTCCAAATAAAGTAAAAATGCAATAAAAATTAAGGTGCAATTACAGACATTAATTTATGTGAGTTTTGAAATTTATCATTCGATATTCATAAAGACGTAAAAGACAGACGAAAACATTCCAGGAATAGAACAGACAATTTCTTAAGTGTGGGTTTTTTATGACAAGATACGAGACCGTATAAAACATATTTATTTTGTATATATATAATTTTTTTAAGGTTTTAAACCGTTTGATATTTTTGTCAGTTTTTCGTTTCATGACAAGTAAATCCTATTATTTTTCTCTGTTTGATGCACGCACTTGTCTCGCAGTGTAGTCAGTTCATGGTATTCAGGCGGAGCTTTGACTTGCGCTTTGATTTTGTCAATTTTTTTTTCGTTGTGTGGGAGAGAGGAAAAAAAATTTCCCAACTCGTTTTTACCCGCGTTGGAGCTATCGTTCAGTGATTTACACGTTCCGGGAAAAGAGAGAAAACATTTTCTTAATACGTTCTTCCAAAGATGGCAGCTGTCGAGGAAATTTTTGATGAATTCTCGCTGCAGTAAAGTGGAATTCGGGAAATGGAGAAAAACAACTACTAGACCTCCAATTTCAGCTTTACAAAATTCCATTCCATTTCCATTTTTCCAAGAGTTATTTAAAATCTTTGCTCTTGGCACAAATAAAATTCTCATTAATTTAATTATCAACAGATACTTGATATTTCCCTAATCCCAGATTTTTTCCTTAACTTAAATTAAAAACGTTTTAACTTTTTTATTTTCTACGTGTTGAAATTTGAGAAATTTTTTAATTTTTCTCCCTCTTTTCTGTCGAAGTTTGAAAAATTAGAAAACTTGTCGATAATTCCCAGTAGGAGATTAAAGTTTCTAAATTTATCACATGGTAACGGGAAAGGTCTAATGAGAGGGTTCGTTAAATTTAATTTGTTGTCGAGTTTTGTTTTTGTTGACTTCACAGTTAATGCACCGATGGGAGATCGAGTTGCTTAATCAACTGTGGTTTTCCCTTTCCTTAATATACGTATCCAGTATAGGAAACCATTGAAATTTTTTTCAATTTCCCCTGAAATTAAGACTGTTTTTATAATCAACCTTACAAGACACTTTGCATTTTTTTCTCTCATTAACCGAGACACTAATGTTTCAAAAATAACAAGTTTCGTACGTTGAAAAAAAGCACAAACAGATTGCAGGAGGAAGGATAAAAGATAATTTTTTAAGAGAAAGGAATGGTGGGGTTGGTAAAGGTTTGTTCTTTTTGTTTTCGCCCTCATGTTCTTAGCTCATCTCTTCAATTTTTCATTGTGTTTTTCTCTAGGGAGAGATAGCGAGAGATTAATTTGACCTTAAAAGACAGAAAGGGGCTTGAGAAGAGGTAGTTAGATGAAGGAAAAGAGGGATGTGGTGGAAGGGGGTCTTGAGAGAAGGCGCACGTTAGTCTCAAATCGACCATCACAATCCAACACACCCCATGGACGTGATCTCGTTGTTTTCTCAGATTTTTCACTTTGCCTTTCTTTTTTTATTTCTTTGCTTCTTGTACTTTTATTTTTATGTTTATTTTTTAACCCCTCATTCCTCGGCTAAACAAGTCAATCAATTGCTAACACAACACGTGTCGGTGTAAAAAGAAATGCGCGCGTCAGGTGTGATGCAGAGGTGCGAGTCGCGACGCAACCGAGCGCGCAATGATGGGGAAGGGGGCCGTGAACTTTGATGTTTGCATTATTAGTGCAAGTTGACGTTTGATCCCCTATGGAATTCTCGTCGACATTTGGGTGGAATAAATTTCGAACGTGAGGAAACATTGATTTGAAAGCTGAATCCTCCCCTTCCTCACTTTTCCCTACGAGGCAACCTGAGCCAAGCTGATACCTGATCAGTCCCCGAACGAATGCCATAGTTGGCCCGCCTCTCCAATTGCCCCTCTTCCTCTATCTTCATTTGCCTAATGAATTTCGAAGCTCTGCACCTACTGCATTATTCTCCTCCAGGCTTTGCATTACCTTTCTGCGGGATCTCATGGGATACAAAGATTCTTGAGTACGGACTTTATCAAGGGCATAAAAGGGGTTTCTCATCAATGTCGGCCCGTGATTACTTAAGCATCTAATCTCGGGGAGCTTAATAGAAAAGAATCTATTTATCCGGCAAACTCTTGCTACACTTATTTCCCCGAAATGAATATGTTGCCAATGCCTGGATTAGGGCTCTGCTTGCTGGCTGCTGCTGCTGCTGCTGAAACTAATGAAATATCAATCGTTGCTTACCTAGGGACGTATAGAACTCGTTCGGCGACCACAAAACCGACGCTGAAAAATAAATTTGATGCGGGCAGGAAGGGAACTACCAAGAAGAGCATCGCTAGTATCATGGCGCGTCCGTTGCGGTCCCCCTGGAATTAAAGTCGCAATGATTACAAGAGGAAATGAAAGAGTATTGAAATTGATACGACCAGTTTCGAAATAATGAAACCTAGAGTATCGTTCGAAGAATGTCTTTAAAAAGGACGATGTTTAATGAAGTGGAAATATTCCAATTTGACGAATTTTTTTTTCTACGGTTAATGACAAAGGTTGGTAATTAGTATTTAAAATCTTCGGGCTCAACGCTCGAGAAATTCAAGGTTCTTTTTTTAAAAAAATTTCTTTTAAAATAAAAAAAAAAGAAATTACGGTATTTTGGATTTGATTTTTTAATTAGCTTCGAGTCATTTCTAATAAATTTGTTTCGAAAAGTTATTTAATTTAATTATGTATAATTAATATTTTAATTACACGAGTCTGTTGGATTGATTAAGCCATAAGTCAAGCCTTCAGACAGGTAACTGCCAATAAAATGAATAGATGCATGTTTTGATTTAGGTAAATTGACCATGTCACAACCTTGACTGATTACTAAGGCTTTTAAACGAATTAATTTCCAAATTGGACGACGGGCTATTAAAAAGCATCGATTTACTGAAGTATGAAACGTATAATAACAAACTTACTGTGTCTGAACTTACACTGTCGGTTACGATGACACGTCTAGTCAATGCTACGAGTGTAAGAAATAAGATGCCCGTTGCCAGGTTACGAATATCAGAAAAAGTATGGAGTAGAGGGATGCTGCCCATCTGCCAATCGTAGGACAAATTGACAGGTGCGAGCATGAGCCATGCGTTTGACACCACGTATAGTAGTAGCGAGCGACTGTCACACGGTTGCCGATGACGTCAAACTTTTTCCATGTCGC
>JAQFZO010000288.1:0-28870 GCA_034695885.1 Geophilus flavus
TTGTCGCGAGATGAAAATTTTCAACTTTTGTACGTCAACGTCAAATGATGGGCTGGGCCGTGACTTGTGACGTCACAAGTCACAGCCCATAGGAAAAGCATGGCCATCGAATTCCATCCATCATTTACCGGAAATCTTGCACAATTGAACTGAGTAACCTTATAAGAATCGTTCACATCCTTGAAAACTACGGTGTCACACAAATCAGGTGTCTGTCATCGGCTCGATCTACTCAGCTGCGACTCAAAAGTTTCCGCCTGGCACTCGAGGGGTACGGCAGTCAGGAAAATCTCGTCAGTTGGCTTTAAAAATCCCTCGAGAATCTCAAATCTTTACCACAAATATTTTTTAAAAAAATCTCAAACCTTTCAAAATCCCAGAAATCCTTAAAAATCCCAAAAATCGTTTATGATCTTTATAAAATATTTTAAAATTGTAAAATCTCGTCGGCGAATTCCCCTTCCCCTTGAGCTGGAGTGGCTTTACGTGGAGTGACTGACTGACTGGTTGGCTATCCGCGTCACCTTGTTTTGTGCCAACCCGAATTCTAGTAGACTGATTTGAAAATTTTAAAGTGTAGTCATCATCTTTCGTCATTCTGGATAAATTGATAGCAAATAAATTAAATTAAATTCTACCACCAGAGATGATTCATATAAGCATTGCTCAGTAGGAAAGCCCAACTATTTTTTCTGTTGTCAACCCTGACGATGAAAACGCACTTTTTCAACGTTAGGTAAAAATTTCATAGGTGAAAAACAAACTGAACCCTTCCCTGGATCCCTGCAAAAAGCTATGAAAGCAATTCCCTCACTTACCAAGCGCCGAGGTCATGGAATTGGGTACTAGGCTTAAAAATTTAATAAACCTCCAATAACCAACACTGTCATTCACTTGGACGTTTACTTTTTTTCATATAAAATCTTATTTGTTCATCATTTTTTACTGCGCCCTGATGTGTGTACATAGTGAGTTGTCGTCACACAAAGCGATATTTAATTATATTTCTATGGTAACCTCGGGTAAATATTTTATTTGTTTTCTTATGCGAATCCTTTAAGCAAGTAATCACACGA
The DNA here is from genome assembly GCA_034695885.1 of Geophilus flavus. Classification (NCBI taxonomy): domain Eukaryota; kingdom Metazoa; phylum Arthropoda; class Chilopoda; order Geophilomorpha; family Geophilidae; genus Geophilus; species Geophilus flavus. The sequence continues at coordinate 1,077 of JAQFZO010000288.1, forward strand.
TTCGTTTCTGTTTTCATGTTGGAAATGGAAGGAACTGTAATTTTGAAAAGTGATTATCTAAATTGACAAGGAAATTGCTTTAGGATATTCGGTACACGAGACCCAGAATTAATAGTTGATTTGCTGAATAATATTGATTGGATTGTGTCGAATCGATGGCAACATAGTTTCCCTTGTTTCTTGTGCTGATTTATGGCTTTAACTACTTACGATTTTAATGTATGTACACGTGGAGATTGGGGAAAATGCATTCATAATTAAAAAAAGTAAAAAATACATCGGAAACATCTGTCACTTTAAAATTTGAGCATCCGCGCGCTTTAAATATGGATGTAATTGATCCGAAATTCTGTCATCGCATATGTATGGAATGGAAATCAACCTTTGCCTTTGGTTGCCTGCAATGAGTTTCGAGTGGCTGAGGCGTCGTTGAATCCACAATCGGATGCAATCAAATTTTTGATCCGGAGAAAGTTGCATTCTCTCGCAGTCACACCGTCTTCATTTGAATAGTTATTGAATTTAGTGAAATTTGAATTAATTGATTTCGATTGTCGTACGGGCGCTGTAAGTCAGAGTTGTGTGACATTACGTGTCCCTCTTTTGTCAATCTCGAAAGCTGGGTCTGGTCTTTAATTATATAAATAAAATGCGGTATTTACTAACTACGTGCTTAGAGGTAATGTTACACGAAATTACTCATTTTATCACGTCACTAAATTTGTGTTACTGGGTGGCGTGATGGTTTTGTACCAATTCTTTGCCCAGTAAAAACACTTATTAGGACTTGATATGAGAGATCTCACAAAGTGAAGATTGGCCCCATTAGCCGGTCTAAAGGCCTGGACACGCTTTAACTGCAATGCAAGTGAGTGCACATAGGCTGCGCTGCAAAACAGCCTTAATTGTTCTCGTTATGGCGGCTGTGTACTGGATGGAGTAATTGTTAGTGGCTAGGGTCCTAACGAGATTGGCTTTGTTTTGTGAGCAGTTAAATAATTTTTATGTTTGGCAGTAGCTGCGTTCAATGTTGAAAGAATAATAGACTTAAAAACTCACTTTTCTGCTGCATTTTAGACAGAAAAGAAAACTTATTGTTTTGTGGCGCGTCAAAGACGTACGTCAAAGTTGAGAATTTTTAACTCGCGACGCGTGCGTCAAAACACAAGCTCGTGCTAGTTGTCCTCTGAGGTGCGACCTTGACGCAAAACAGTTCGATGCAACGTGCGTACATGATGCGAGAATGCACCGCAATGCATGTCAAAACGCGGGCATGTGAACTAGGCATTAAAGTGTTTGGGTTTGCCTTTAAATGTGATAATTGACTTATCTGTCAAATTAAGTTGACTTAAGCCTAGTTCACATGTTCGTGTCGTGATCTGCGTTGTGGTGCGTTTTCGCGTCATGTACATGAGTCTTGTGCACTACTTCCCGCAATGATGCAGTTCAGAGGTCGAATGTCATGATTTTTGTGCATCCTGAAGCCCAAATTCCGAGTTAAAAATGTTTAACATGACGCTTGTCAATGAACACAGAACAGAACACACAGAGACACGTGTGTATGTGAAATAGGCAATATAGATAAGTCAAATTGAAATGCTGTTGGAGCTTACCTTACCGTACAATGAAAGCCTTTCAACATCTACAAAAATTAAAGAAGCGGATAAATATTATCAGAAAACTAATGAATATTGAATTCTTACTGTGTGTTTTAACAGAATATCATTTGGGAAACCGGAGCTGCATTGAAATATTAAAACAAAGTTGAGTTTTAGTTGAGTTTTGAATTGTAGACGTCACCTAGCCTCATTAAAATCCATTTTAATGAGAATAAGTAACGTCAAAACTTCAAAACTAAATTTTTTTTTAATATTTGGATGCAGCTACTGTAATGAATAGTTTGTGCATGGAAAACTAAATTTATAAATTAAAAATTCAATGCAAATTTGCTAATATTAAATCAAAATATATAAATATTCTAAGCATATAAGGTTTGAAATTTGAAATTTTAAGCTGTAGGCAAAGATTTTCATTAAAAATTAAGAACAAAGGGTGCCATAACCCTCCTCACCATAGTATGATGAGTCTTGTGGGCTCCACGTAAAGGTTTTAGCAGTTCAAATCACACTGAATTAATTAGAACTGCTCTAGGGAAATTTAAAATTGGCTAAGAATCCTAACTAATCACAAACTGATGTAAATTCTCACTATACTATAAAACTAGTGAGTTCTAAGTTTACTTCATCAAATTATAATTATAACTTGCAAAAGAAATTAATTTTCCACAAATTCCTTACCGGTAATAACCCAAAAAAACCGACACACATTGAAGCAATAAGTCTCTAAACTAATTTTTGCTGGCAAAAAAATGTATCTTCGAATTTTGGCCCGAGTTTCCGACTTCACCTTTGGGTTCCAACGTAGCAGATTTGCTTTGAAGCCATTATATACCACACAGTAAATTTTGACTGCGACGACCGACCGTCTTGAAGGTTGCATGCTGGTATGACGGTTCATATCTCACACTCAAATTTGGTAAAGGAGATTCTTATTCGACTTGCCAACAGTACGTGCCCTCTTGGTGTGAAAATAAAGCTGTCAAGTCGTGTGTAGTCGACGTGGTTAAAGGCTACTTGAATTACACTCGCAATTGAAGTGTCCGTCCGCCTGAAACTTCTCGATAGCACGGCTGCAACTTTATTTCCAAAAGGAAGAGGACATTTCGCCAATATTTATTTATTTACATTGTTAAATTCGTCAATGGTTAAGTAGAAAAGGATCGCAGATGGATGTTTTCCCTGTTGACACAATTCCCCATACTCCAGTCTGCATGTGTGTCGAAAGCTGAACAACAGACAGATTTTCCTGTTTCCTATCTTCATCTTGCAGCTAATTAATTAGTGTAAAAGATACTAAGATACCGTACTAGAGAGTTTGTGCATGGAAGTTTTGCGTTATAAAGTTATAGTTATACAGCTATAACTCTGGTTTCTGGCGTTTTAAATTAACTGTAACGTTTTGTACACTATTTATAAAAATAAGGTGACCACTGAAAAAAGTTTGTTTTAATGTAGATTCACACTTGTATTCACACCTGATATAATGCAACGCAACACAAGAAAAAGTGGCGCAGCAGCTATGCAGCGCACTGAATTGTGGGGAATTTCACCTCGCTGCAAACCAACTCGATGCACAGTTCTGCTACGTCAAATATTTGCGTTAACCAATCCCGTTGATTATTGCTCTCGCAATGAATTGTGGGGGATTTTATTCTCTGATCCCATTGGTAGAATGTAATGCAACAACAAAAAAACATTCACAAGAATTCTGGTGTGAATGGCGTTGCATCTATTTTGTGCTATTTTTGACTTACGCTGTGCTACTTTTTGTTACGTTGCATCAAGTATGAATACAAGTGTGAATCTACCTTTACAATAAGCTGCGCCCCTTAATGCAAGGCACGGGGATTTGTTTACCATTTAGCAAGTTCTTGCACCACCTTTATTTCTAGTGTAATTTTATAACAGAAAATCTGTGAAAACACACAGTTTCTTCCAAGATTGAGCGACTCTTATCAGGTTTAACCATCCAGCGAAACCCGGAAGTGTGTTCTGATTGGCTGAAACACACCTTCGCCCCGCCTTCGCCATAGAAGCAATGCATTTTGTGTGCCAATGACGTCACAAGCTCACGTTTCCTATGGGAATTTAACATGGTAAAAAACTCGCACAAACCGGAAGTCGGGCCCAACAATCGGACGGTTTAACCTGGTAAGAGTCGCTCAATCTTGGTTTCTTCTTGCTCCTTACACTATTTATAACTATAAGGAAGTGCTATATAACATAACGCAAAACCTTCGTGCAGAAACTGTCTAATATGTCCGTGAAAGGCAGAAGATGTCAGTCATCTCTTGTGATCTCGTAGTTACAAACTAGATGAAATAACATTTTTACCGTCTCTTTCAACATTTAAATAGGGCGTTGCATTTTATACGCTTAAGTATAGTAGATTAAATAAGTGGATGAGTGAAAATGGCAGATTTGTTAATCAACGGGGCTGAAAACAAAGTGAGAAATACCGGGCGAAGTAAAATTTTGATGTTGGCACCTCTGCCCTACCTCTACACATTTTTCGATTGATGGAAGTCCAAGGGCCCTCCTTTAAAACATTTTTGTTAAAAAATACTTTACTAAAATAGTTTAATTTTTTATGTATTTTAGTCATTAATGATTGCTAAAATGCCACCCAAAATATCTGCTAGTTTTGCTGCAATGCTTGCCTGCTTGGCTGGGCCAGTTTGGCGCCCCTAAGCCCCCTGATCAACCGCTTGCCTTCTCTCTCCTTGAGCCGGCCCTATTGATCAATTTCTTTGGCCTGCAGCAATAATTATAATGATCAACAATGTTATTTTTAAAATATCCAAGCCTAAATTTAACCTAACTTGTTTGTAATCTCTGTGATTAAGATTACACAATGTTTATGATTATAGTAGCATCAACAGAAACCCATCACTCACACATCATTTCCCCTTCTTTTTTGAGATGATTGATATTGTTGTTGATGTAAGCTAGTTTGGACAGTCTTACCAAAATATTATTATTGATATGTTATCACGGATCATTTGATCCCATTTGATCCCATGCTGTCAGAGAAGAGAGATCAACTTATTCTACATTTCTAAAACATTCATTGCTACATTTATTTTGAATAACCTTTTATTATACAGTACACTACCACTAAGCTACTATCAGTGTACTAAGATATGCCTCCTCCTAAGGCTAGGAATTACTGATGCATGTTTTACATCCACGAATCGATCAATTTTTGTCTGTAGACATGTTTAAAAAAATACCAAAACTGCAAAAACTCTTAAAGCCCTTCAAGTTCAAAAGAAGATAACCGAAATAAACAATATAACGTTTCTACTGTCACCTCTGTGACATCGCAGTTAAAACTTTTATAGTTTTAAAACTTCTAGAAGAATTTGCTGCAGCAAATCCACGGAATTTCCACACCGTAAACCGATTTTCATCAAAACAGAATTTTCTTAGAAAGAAAAAAAGAAGGAAAGTCGTCCATAAGCTTATGTGTCATTTCGATATAAGTCTCATTTTCCTGGAACCTAACCCAGACTTAACGGGGACCCTTCATACAACTTTGATCGATATAATGTAACCGTAGTCAAATGGGTAATTTCGGATACAATATTCAACGATAAATAATTCAAAAGATATTTTACATTTTTCTGATGGAAGGAAATGTCTCGAATACATAATTTATCTGATAGTATTTATAGAATTTAATTGATCGTCGGTCGGTTCTGATGGAATCTTTTGATAATGAAATCTAATAAAAATCTTACTTCCTCCGACGATAGAAATCTGAAAAAAAACCTCTAAAGGTCTCCCTTTCAGCAGCAAAGGAAATAAAAAATTCTTATTAACGTGAAATTACATCAACTGCTTTTCAATAGATTGCACAACGTCGCAAAAACGAGATTTCGATTGCGTGATGTTGTAACCTTTCATTACTAATATCATGTCACTGTATAAGTAGTGAAGAAAAAAAACAAGCATGACGTCATATTGTTCTATATAAAGAAAATCGTGATGTTTTTTCAAGGGCAATGTCAGTTTTTTCACATTTTTGGAAACGACACTTCGATTTATCTAAATATGAAAGTGGTTAGTAAATATTTCAAGTGAATGGGGTAAGCGTGTGAAAAGCTATTAAATTGTGCACATTTTAAATCAAAATTTGAAGGATAAATACCTTTGTTCCGTTTACCTTCTTATCCCTCTATTTCTAGGCTTCGTAAACAACGTGCAGTTCCAATAATAGTGACGTTTGTTAGGTTGTTTGTGGCTGGTACTTTAGATTAATAGGGTCATTGTGTACAAAAATATGGCTGCGGCAAGCCAACGTTATAAAATTTCAAGAAATTGAAAGTAACTGTTATTTGAAAGCGTTTTTTTTCTTCGTTTTTTTTTGGTTTGGTTTTATTTTCCCCTATCTTATCACCTGAAGACTTGTTTCGGATATACGGGTTTTCAGTCAAGTTGTTTGCAGTTTTGTTAAATGATGGTGGATCATGGGGTTGAATTTAGTTGTGATGTTTAAAGCACATTTCTGCATCTCATCGCTTTTGCGTTGCGTGCAAGATTTGCCTCATTCATGAATTGTTGATGAATGAAATCTTTTCAGGTTTGACCCGAGGTACGGCAAACCGTAAAATTTCTAATTAATCTTGATCAGAGTGCGTTAAACTCGTAATTTAAACATAATTTTGATTAATTAGCGCTTGGTTATTAGGCTTAAATCTAGCATTTAAGTCGGGTTTGTCGCGACTCGCGATGCATTTAATCTGGGTTTTTGTTTTACTTTTTATTAAAAAATGGAGTTTTAAGACTTTCTGATGATTCTTTAATGACATTTTCATATCGTCATATATTTTGTTACTCCGAGTGACACATCAGTCAGTCTGGAGTTCAAATAAAGTCATTTGCTCAATGTCGAAAACTGACTCGGTCGAATGGAAATTTGGTGAATCCGAAATGTAGAATTCATGACCTCAAGCAAATATCTCTTCAAATGCAGTACCATAATGGGACTTTTCAAGGATTTAGAAAAAAAATTCATGACATTTTAGGCTCGAAAGAACCAATTCGAGCACACTTGCGCCCCCTTGCGCACGCCCTCTTGCGCAACATCCTGTAAGTTTTCTTCGTTTCGAGCTTTTTGCATACTCTGATCTGCCAAAAATCTAAAAATTACGAGATTCGGAATTCTCCATTTTCACCAGATGTTGCACAGAGACTGTAGAATCGACGCTGCATGTGTTGATGAATAATTAATCATAAACTCCGTGATCGAGATTAATTGGAAGCTTTTTAGGTGTGTAGCGAGAACGACGATAAAGTTTTGCAATTTAATTCACTTGCTGTTGTTGTTCCAGTCAGCCAGAAAGAGAAATTAGCAAAAATCTACGTCACTGGGTACACAAATCCATACTTACAGTGTAATTAAGTGATTCGACTTACCTAGGGAAACTTACATACAGGCATTACGTCGAAACTAATCACCTTAATCTGGCAACGCAACGTAGAAAACTTGCCAACCAATCAACAGAACAAGATCCCTCATAAAATCCAACATTTTATTTACAAAAAAAAACAAAAATAATGAAATAAAATAAAATATTTGTACAGAAGATAAAAGATAAAAATATATCTTTTTTTCTCGTTAAGATGCGATGCCATTTAAAATTGTTTTTGTTTTATCCTGGGGATAAAACCGACTTCCCATCTTCCCATCTCATTTTTCCACTCAAAAATCGTTAAAAAAAAAAAAATTTTTTTTTCCTCTCCCAACTTTTTGATTTTCCGGTTATAGAATTTCATTTCATACACCAGATTTGAAGCGAAATAAAGATTTATTTCGTATAGATATAAATTCATTGTCGGATTTTTTTTTTTTTTTTAAACACCCGAACTACAGGAGCATCGTTTGACATAGATTGGAAATCAAGGCTCAGTCGCTTCTGTGGAAAGTGTAGAGTCGTGCTGGAAATCACTATCGATCTGTTGCTGGCTCCGAGGAAACCAGTTATGGGGGTGAAGCGAGAGAATGAGAGGAGACGACTGCTCATTCTTGTTTTTTAAAAATGGAAAAAAGGGGTCATGTCGAGCACGAAAAGAATATTCAACCGAGTCGATGTTCTATGTGCGTGTTTTGCTCATATTTTATTCATGTTTGTAAGATGAAGTCAGGTTTGTCGCTTGACCAACTCCTCCTTCGATCGAAAACGCAGTCGCGTGATTAAAAAGAAAAAAATCAAAAAGATACTGAGTAGGAGATGAAATTCGACTTGTAAACAGGAACAAATAAAGTGATTTACGGTAGGTGGATGTCTGGGATGATTTTTTTTTGGGGTCGTTGTCGATTGAAGCGATTTCTCCTGGGCTGAGCTTGGATACTACTAGGAGGATTGAGGGTTTAGCGTGGGGATGCGAACTAGTGCTTTTCAGCTAATTGTATAGGGTTTTTCATGACTGTTTTCACGGAACGAGTTGTAGGAGTGATTGGGTTAACGTCGCACTTGTCTAATAAAGTGCTAGTGTGCACTATGGCGTCAAAGATTCATTACTTAGATACGAAAACAGGCAAAACGCCAATTTGTCCTTATTAAAAGATGCAAGCTCGTGAAAAAAGTGCTAAAGATGACATCAAGTAAATTTCTTAGATAAATTTTTCACTTTAAAAGTTGTCATACTTGTTTATATGCCATTACTTAGGCTTTACTGCGCGGCAAAATAATGGATATGTGATGAGACAACATTTTTAACTAAGTTGTTAAATTAAATGGAATGCGTCTCTTTAAAGTTGTAGTTGAAAGTCAGAAAAATTTCACAATTATCGATTCTCTGAAAATAAAATTTAGGTCGTAATTACAGGCTGCGACAATTGTCATTGGAGGGAGGAAATCCGAGTGTTAATGATGCACAATTTTTATTCCTATTGTTCGTTTATGAGCATTAGAATGTGGACTTGTGGTTGGAATTTTATTTTTATTTTATTTTCATACTTTAAAAAAAAAATAGGAAAGAGGGATGGTGTTTTTGAAAAAGGGGAAAATTAAATTCCGTCATTTTGTCGCCTACAAATTAGAATTTTTTCACACTTTTTCAAATTTTAAAATGATGGATGATTCATCTTGATGATACTACTTGTAATTTTCAGTGCCAGGGGCCTGTGAATTGTGGTAGTGGGAAATTTTACTTGTATCATAGTGAATCATTGTGAGTCAGAGGAATAATTTAAGGAGGGAGGAGAAAAAAAAGAAGCTCTCGGGGTGTGCAAGGAGCAACTTGCGAGATAAAATAAACAAAGAATGCAAATTCTTTTGGAGGAGAAAAAAATGTTATATTTATGTTTTATCGATGTTATTACAGCAGCACCCTTGCTTTAAAAAAAACGTCGAATGAAAGGATGAAGAGTATAAGAGTCGATGGCGATTTAAAATGTTTAATTCGCAGATACTTGCGGCTATGGAACGACGAGTTAGCGAGTCGTATGTGTGTTTTATTCAAATTTTAGGTTAAGTATATTGTTTTAGTGCGCTAATAAGAGCTGGAAAAGGCGGGACGAACAGTTCGAATTTGGTCGGATGAGAGGAAATGCAAATTTCATTTGAACTCGACTGTTTTGCTTTTGGCTCGAGCGAGAAAAACCAATGCAACGGCCTGGTCTTCGGCTTAGTGGGTAGTTTACACGTGTTCACACAGCGGTGTGTGGGGTTTTGAATGGTACGGTGTGCGAAATGCTGCACTCGAAGCAAAGCCGGGCGATCAAAAATGTTTTGAGTAAGTAAGGTGAGCTGCAGTGAAGTCATGAGCAGCAGGAGAAAACCTTTATTCACGTGAGAAAGGTGTGTAGTAATTTGGAAAGTAGGCTGCCATCCGTACCGAATACGACGCCGTTGTTGGCTCCTGCGAAGGGTGAACGCATTTGACATCGCATTTATTTGTTTTGTGTTTGTATGAGTGCAAATGAAGGAACACCGAAGCACGCCGAGCAAACATAAAAGTCTACAACACTCTTGTGGCCCTATTAGGTGATTGACTGGGGCCTGATAGCTCTTTCAAAATAGTTTAGACCCGCATTTGCTTCGTATTTTCACTTTCCGACGGCTTAAAACACGCGAGAGTTAATCAAACTTTAATAAATTTGTTTTCTTTTGACACGGTTTTTATGAATACTAATGTTTCGGTCGATAAAATAATTAAAATCGTCTGAGAAAAAAAATATTATAAAAATAAAAATGCAAGGAGAAAGACGAGTAAACAAATTATATGTGAAATTATGAAATTATGGATGTTCGAAAGTTTTAATTAAATCTAATCGGATAAACAGAAACCATTTGGTTCGAGTTGGATTTTTCTTGACATCTTTTAAGTTGTTAGCACACGTGTGTGTGTGTGTGCGGGTATCTGTTTAGGTTTTGCTACTAATTAAGTAATGCAATTAGAGATAATGATAATAAAATATTTGCTGCACATAACCACTATAATTTACATCGAAATAAAAGCTAGTTATCTACGAAACACCTGTTTATCAGCGAGGTTAATATTGTCAACAATGATTTAATGCTGTTCTGAACGAGATAAAAGTTGACATGCGAGTTGCTTACAAACCCCCCCTTTCCAGCCTCCATTCCTGTAATTCTCTGACGTATATTTCAACTTTTATCTGTATACAGAATGGCTAACATGACTCTTATCTCGTCTACTCCAATCTCCACCTTTTAGAAAGCACGAAATTAAATAGCTATCTTTAATAAGCATCGCTTTTATTCCCTTTTAAGAAATAAAAATTCTTGTCGAGGCAGAACATCTTTTACCGAGAACTTTTTCTCTTTTCGAGTGATAGGCAGATTCGGCGGAAAGCTCTGTTCCATATGAGAATGGGATGTAGGATTTGTTTGCACATCCTTGTAAAATCTCATGTGTTCCTTCACTTTCTTTTTTTTCATTCTTTCTTCTCTTGGACTCCTCTCACTTTGGTAAGCTGTTGAAGGAGTCTTGAAGAATCCTTCCAATGGGAATCTGAAGGGAATAGCAGTTGGTAAAAGATAGAGAAGAGAAATTTATGTGTCCAGAATCGATCTAGCAAGTTTTGGATGACTGACCCCCTCCCTTTTCTACTGTAGAAGGAGTGATCTTACTTGGATAAGTGTACTTCATTAAGATCAGCACTGGAAGTTATTATATGATTTTTTCGTCTCCTCTTTGCTTTGACCAATTGGAGATGGTTTCACAATTTAGTAATGACATTTTTTTTTTTTTTTTATTTGGTTGGTGGTTGCATTTATCTTTAGGTGAAGGGAGTGAGTGTAATACCACATGTGTGTTATTGCCACTTTTTTTTTGGGTCCTATAAAAAACTAGAAGGAAAAAAAGGAGAGCAATACATGAAGGAGCAAGTTAATGGCGCTCTGACCCAATTATTGTTTTCCATCATAAAGCTGAGTTGAAAAGTACTTTAACTAGACTGGACTTAATGAAACCTTAGTGCAATAAGTGTACAGGTTTTATTTACTTGTTTTGTTTTGGCAGATATAAATGAGGATTTCAAGATGTGGGTTTTATTTACATTTGATTTAAGATAAAGGTTTTGGGAATAAAAATGTAGGAAAGAAAATGTAAACAAAGTAATTGACATTTGGGAGTGAAAATGAGGGGAAATTCAGTTTGGGTTGTAAATTAATAATTCAAGGACGGCAACGTTTGGGAATTCGACATTCGCGAGATTCGAGATTTTGTATTTGTTTACTGTTTAGCGATGTTTGCATACATTTGCGAGTTTTCCTGCAAGGCTGTTCACATTTTGAGAAAATTAGTCTCTTAAATTTTTAATTTTTTAAATTTTAGTTGTTTGTTACGTGATTTAATTGTGTTTTTTAATTTTTTTCAATTTATTTACAATACTCAAATTGTCAAAAATGAAATATTTTGAAATTTTGTTATTATTTGCCGTCTTATTTCCTTTTTTTTCGAGCCAAACTTTAAATTATAACCCTAAAATTCGCGAATTCGACTTCCATGAACGAAATTCTCACGAATGTCAATTTCCTACCATATAACAAATTTGGGAAATAAAAATGTCCTAAAAATGTATGAAAGAGGAGACCCACAATGGTATATCTTTCTTTAACATGATTAATGATTTGATTTCTGTAATTGCTAACATCTGCATGAGCGTATGCTCAGTAATGACATACATTAGGCATTATTATGATTGAATTAAAACAGAACAAAATAGTAGACTAAATTCCAAAAAAAAAAAAACAAAAAAAAAAACTGGAACTCACTCAAATTAGTGCACCGTCATCTCTTTACATCCCAGATCTCACGAAATTACCTCGAAATATTTCCCATCATTTTTCATCTTTATCGTCGTCCAATAAAAAAAAAATAAAAATAAAAAAAAATTTACATTCTTCAAGATTTAAATTAACTTCACTTCTTCATACAGACTTCAATTCGACTCGATGCCTATTCATTGGGAAAACCCAATTTTCCCCCTCTACATACAAACCCCAATACATTCCCTCCTCCCCCGACAATGCGATCCAAAATTAAACCCCAAACACACCACACCACACGACATCAACTGCAAACTCGACATTTTTAAAACTTGCCCTCAGGAAATTAAGACATATCGTTCGGGCCAAATTGACCATTAATGTACGCATGACGTAATAAAATTCTTAATTTGTTATATTTTCCAAAAGCTAATTTGATCCCAATGTCAAGCAAAGGGCAACAATACTTTAATGTTTTTACTACTACTGTATTTTTTTTTGCTTCATTACTTAGAATGCTAAGAGAGAGAGAGAGTTTTAATGCGTGCGCATGCTAAGTTCATTACGGTTAATTAGACGACTGGTCTTATGGAAAATAAAATGTCTTCACCCCTTAGACCTTCTTTTGGGAAGTAATGAAAGTTTTTTCTGTTCTTTTTCTGCTTCCGTCAAGGGTTTTTCGTTTGACGTTGCTCAAGAAAATTACCTGGCACGTATCACACTATGATATTTCATTTGTCCCATTTTGCCTTGTTCATAACAGCTTTTCTCAACCATGGCACATAAAACTTTTCGCATTTGTTCCAATTTCTTTCTTTTTCGTTCTTTTTATTGTGTTTTTAGATTCTTAAAAAAATAAAAAAAAAACTTTTATTAAATAAACATGAAAGTAAGTCGTTATTCCACTTCCTACAACGTCGTAGGATTTTTCCCTGCAGTGCTAGGGACTGGGAAAAGAGCAAAGTGTTTAAATTTTGCATCCGAATTATGGTTTTTACATCTCGCGACCCCCTTATTTGTGTGGATTTAGTCCATTCGTCCGTTCCATTTTCTTGTCATTGGCACATCGAAAATGGTTTTCAATTTCCTATTAATGTTCGTAGGGGAAAATGTTTTTCGAAAGGGGAATGGGAAGGGGGAGGGTTTTCTCGAGTTGAGTTGGAGGTGTCTTTGGGTTTTCTTTAAGGGAGAAATGTCGTAATAAAAATTTTAATTTCAATTTTATTGTTTTAATTGAATGTTTTCTACTTGGATTTTATTATTTTCAAGAGGATGTTTCATTACCGTTGTTACATAACTGTCGGAATTTCATTGATTTTTTTTTTTAAGTATGGGTGCCAGGTTTGGCATTTAAGCGAACGCCAGAAAAAGTCGGTGGAACTTTTTTATTGTGGTTTGGATGATAAATTCTTAATAATATAGCTTATGCTAAAATACTGGTGAATGTGTGCGCGCACGAGCCACCTTCCTTTACCCGTTTTTTCCCCTGACGAAGAATGATGAGTGAGTATGATAAAATATAATGCCTTTTTTTCGGTTTCACTAATGCAAGCAATTATAACCAGTTGATTTGATTATTTTAAGGTTATGCTGTAATCAACGACACTTCACTGCATTAAATATGCGCAGAGTAAAAATGAAGGGTTAAAACTAGGATTTTGGGAAATCGTTATAAAGGTTGAACCTCGTTATAACTAACAGCTTCAGGAATGCCTATTTCTTTGGTTATAATGAGGGTTCGTTAATATGAAAACACCGTTATAGCGAAATATTTCGTTAGTACAAAGGATTCGTAATAACGAACCGAAAAAAAAATGATTGTTTTTGGTATAGAATTAAAGGGATGGGAGTAAGAAACGTTGAGAATCGTTAAAAATGTTGTTTTGAGATTGTTATCGACGTTTGGTGGCAATATTATCGTAGTATCGACGGTAAACATCGTGAAATCGGTATTTTCAACACGAAATGTTCTTTAAAATGTTGACATTTTTATTCGTAATAACGAAATTTCGTTATACAGAGAATGAAAAAAAAATTTCAGTTCATTATAATGCGAATTTCGTTATAACGCAGTACGGAATAGCTAAATTATTATTATTACTGTTGCGTAATAATGTGTATTTTGTATTCATTCAAAATCAGGAATTTGTTTCCTACCTCTGCATCAATTATATTAAGAATTTCTTGATGTAACAATTTTTTTCAATTTGTTTGGTTGGATTCCTACTGTACTACAAGTACTGCAATGTAAAAAATAATCCTCCTGATTTGAATGGTTCCTTCGAGTTCGTTATAACGAGGTTTGACGTGTATTAGAAAACTGAAAAATTGTTCTTTTGCACTTTATGCATTCTGTCATTCATATTCTGATTTTTAACTTACTAGCTGCATTCAAATATTAAAATTTAAAACAAAGTTGAGTTTTAGACATCACCTATTCTCACTAAAATCCATATTAATGAGAATAAGTGACATATAAACTTCAAAACTAAACAAACTCTGCGTTAATATTTGAATGCAGCTTCTGAAATATTTCTAATAGTAAACCGCGATTTCTTGGACCCTGTTTCATTCATTAAAAGCTGTAGTTTGTCGGTTCGGATAAAACAGAATCCAAAACTACTTAAAACCTAAATAAAATTAAAGCAGAAGGATTTATTCAATTGGGACCTTGAAAAATTAAACCAAACTTAGTTTTAGCAGTTTCTGCAAATTTTCCTAATTATGTAAATTTTCAACCCTTTCACTAAACGCAAAACATCACCGTCAAATAATAAAAAAAAGAAGAAATTTAGCGTAATTAGCCCTTAATTTTCCAGTAAAACAATCTAACACTTGTAAGGTTAACATGATAAATACTAGAAAACCACTTTCCTTTAAGAAACTCACTCGTTAAATATTTAAACGCGGACTTAACGCTTGAATTTATAATTCTTCATAAATGTTTTACATCAAGATTAATTTTAACGGCGCGATATTTTTAAAACAAAAAAAAAAAAAAAAAAACTTTCCGCCCCTCATGCAATCAATTTCGATGGATGTAGCAGAAAAGCCATGCTCGGATCACACCATTAGCTGCTGTGCGTGACGTGAGCACTGGTCAAAATGATTCTAATACTCTTCGGGTAAAATGAGCAGAGCGTGACACAACTGTGAAGTCTGCGGTCCCAATTTTCGACCTCCCATTTCTGCCCATGTATTTTTTTTTCTTCAATCAATTACCGACTTCTTAGTAAATTTGTCCAAACCCAAACACTCCCTCGTAACGTCATTTAGGCAATCTGCCACTAAGAAGTAAAAGAAAGATATAAAAAAAAAAATTTATTTCATCAAAAACGTTTAATCAATTACAACATTTTCTTCTTTTCTTTGTTTTACACGTTTCTCGAAATGACTCGTTTAATTACTCGATAATGCGAGGAATTTTTTCTCTCTTTTGTATTATGCTTTAACTCTTTAAACCATTACTTGCTTGCAATTAGTGCCTAAAACATTCCTCGAAGCTACACTTGTGTGCGACAGTGATTGATGAAAATCGGTTGAGCTTAGTCCTTGAAGCACTAAGTAAATAGAGGCCAAGCAGAGGAACTGTTGGGTTATCTGTTAGTGGAATCTTAGAAAAGTGGCTCCTTAGCCTCGTATGTGTGTGTGTGTCGGGCAGGCGAGTGAGACGACGGGCGGCGCTTTTGGAGTATGAAAGGAAGAATAGAAATGTTTTTATTTTTTTTTTCTGTGTGAATTTATTTTGAAAATGGGAGAAATTTTTAAATATTTATGAGTTGAACGTAAAAATGACTTTTCTGGATTTTTTCTTTTCTGGTTCGAGTGTTTGGTTGTTTTAAAATAATTAGTCTCGAAAAGAATAAAAGAGAGTGAAAAAAATTAACGGTGTCGATAACGAAGGGAATGAGTTGGAACGTGGCCCATCTCAACATTCCTTTTATATTTTTTTTCTTTTTCTTGAAAATGAAATGTCAGTTTATTGCGTATTTTCTCTTAGGATTCTTCTTTTTTTTTTTGTTGGAAAAAGGGGGGGATAGTAAAAACCGTTTTTGGCACGTGTGAATTTTTTTTGTTACAGGTTTCTTTTTCTATTTTCCAAATTTTCTTCTTTTCTGAATTGATTAGCATGAGTAAACGTTCTTTATTGTTTAAATTTTAAATGCAGGGAATTCAATTTAAATTTTCTTATAATTTTTTCACAAAAAAATTTCTAAAAAAAGAAGAAAATTGATAAATATATTATTTATGAATTGAAAATTATATAAAGTTCCATCATTTATTTACAGCGTTAGACTGATCAATGATGCTTTTTTTTTTTTAACAATTATAAACTAAACCAAAAAAAATTGCTTTGTGAAATTTAATAACATTAGGGGAAAAAATTAATGTTTTTAAGCAAATTTTTTTTTATCTGGGAAACATCAATGTTCCCTGTTGGATGAAATATAATAATTTACTCTTGATAAGACACAGCAGATTTGGAAAATGATAATAGGGTTTAAATTTAACTTTTTTAATTTAGTCACGTAGAGATTTTTTGTTACCTGGTTTTGTGTGTTAATATTTTTTTTTACTTGTTTCAGACTGTGAGGATGTGAGTGGGAAGCTGATTAAACTCCCGGAGAACTTGGAGAGTGTTCCAAAGGCTGACCATTTTCCGACTCAGCGACATCGTTGGAATACAAATGAGGTATACATCGTCAACTGTGTCTTATGTTACTCTATGGCTATTGTCGAGGTTTCTCACTGGAGAAGAGAAGACTTACCTTTGCTCTTTCATTTTTATTTTTATTTTTATTTACTCTGATTTTTTTTTAAAAAAAATTAATCAAATCAAAACAAAATTACATAAACACCGAGATTTGGGTTTCACTTCACTCAGTCAGATGTGACAAGAGAAGAAAATTTAATTAACAAACCTTAAAACTTATCAATATTTATTTATTTAAATGTTGTTAAAGTGAAAAGAAACTGGATAGAACTTGGCACCAAAGTTGGAAATTGTTCAATAAATATAAATTTTATTTTTTTTCCAATTCCAACACGTCAAACTCAATTTTTGCCTTCCAATACATCAATTTTTATTCGTTTTGAATGATTTTTTTTTTATATTTTTCAATTTCTCTTCATCATTTATTTGTTACATTTGACAAAAGTTCATATTTTAGTCCTGCTGCATTTTTAATACAACTCTTGAAAGAAGAAAGGAAGAAAAATTTCGAGATTTTTGAGATGTTTGTTTTAATATTTCACAGGAAATTGCAGCCATTCTCATCTGCTTCGAAAAGCATGTGGATTGGCTGTCTAAGGAAGTGAAAATAAGGTAATTTATGACTGTATATTTATTGATTGATTGATTAAGGGGTAGAAAATACACGAGGTGAAAATATAGGAATACAATTTTGAGGGCGCGACGTGAAATGAATCATAAAACGGTCTGAAAATTAAAATAGGAGCAACGACTCCATAATGGTGGGACAGCGTGACATTAAAACGACTTAAATTTATTACATGTTTAATTTATGATCCACGAAATGTAATGACAAGAGGAAAATATCACGAGAGAGCAGAGAGCAGGTGATAAAAGGATTATTATTCACTTGGCTGATTGATTTGGAAAATAGTAGAGATCACCGAGCTGTAGATTACGTGTTATTTTCTGACAGTTGGCAAATAAAAGGGAAAAAAGAAAGACAAACGCGGCTTGCAATGGAATGGAATAAAGAAGGAAATTGAAATTGCATAAAAAAAAAGCTCATTAACTTGATCGTTAGACGTGAAAAGGAAATTAATTTTTTCTTTTTCTTGCTTGGTGTCAATTTATTTCATGTTAAATCCATCGTAATAAACAAATAAAGGCAGTTAAATGTGTCGAGAGAAACAAAGTAAAATGGACAACCGGTTTCCTATTTGTTTTATGTGATGTAGCACTTCTAATTACGAATTAGGCTTATTTTATTAGTTGTGTGATCAAATTCCAACCTATTAATCTTCATTTCTGATAATGGAGAGACCCTGTTTGTGGATTAGGCCCTAGAGACCATGTGACCTCTTGCACAAGGCGATATTAAAGCCTAAAGGGTTTTATTTATGAAACTGTATATGTTGTTGGTATGTTTTAAAAGATACACTGTTCTTCAAATTGGTGTTTTACTATGTAATGGAATATTTTTTTATTTAAATATCTAGTGAAAATATTCTTTGAGGAAGGTTAGGATCAATTTTAGGGCGGATTATGCATATGGTCTGGGGCGAGTTGCGTCAATACGTTCTCGGTTTGGCAAATTTAACTTCGGTATTGAGTTCTAAGCAGTTTTTAAAATTGATTTTAATATTAATGAGTGTGATGGTTTTAATAAATGGGATTTTCGATGTCATTTTAAAAATAAATTTCAGGGACTCGCATATTTACATCACATGATTACATCTAAACGATTATAATTTGAAAATAAATATAGAAATCTTAACCACAAAAGTATACCCTCATTAGATAGTGATTAAAACATTAAGATGTCTTTATAAGAGACACTTTATTTGTCTATAAATCAAAATTGTCTTTTAAAAAGTCACATTAAATTGTCTTGGTTTATTGTACCCCTATTTAAGATACTAGGCTGTGATTTTTTTAGCCACCACAACTGTCTTAAATGCTTACACTACATCTGTAAGTGTCTTAAATAAACTAAAACAACTTTGTGTTATAGTTGTTACTTATTCTCATTAAATCTCAGTTTAATGAGAATAAGTGGCGCGTCTAAAACACAAAACACAAATTTGTTTTATTTTTGAATGTAGCTATAGTGACGCATTAAATTTGAAAAAGAAATTTGTAAAAATGATAAAACATTTGTAAGATGAAGATCAAGATGGCAGTGATGTTTTACGAGGAGCAAAAAGGGGTAAAAGAAATAAAAAGAATTCACAGCATTCGGAGTGATGGGATAGAACACGTCGGAGATGGTTCACTTTTGTTTTTAACGACAACAATTTTACCTTTTATCGACAATTTTATACTCTGTTTGAATGTAGCAACGGTTAAATCACAGTCAAATGAAAAGTTATAGCCGAATTCCACATTAAATGGTAGAATTTCACCGAATTTGATTTTTTTTACAAGTGATTTTAAGAGCCATGAATTTTTTTAAGAGGAAGAATAATGCAAGTCGTCTCCTAAAGCCAAATGTTTGCTTAGTGTTGTAATCTCTTTCGGAGATGTGTTTTCATCTCGTCTGAAAAATTGTAATGAAAATTGGGTTTTATCATCTGTGCAAAAAGAAAAGAAAAATAAGAAAAGTGCTATATAGCTGCTGGGTTTACTCCAGTGGTATTGAATTTTCCACGTATCCATGGAAATTAATTTTGTTTAGTGGTTTTTTCATATTGCTTTGTGTAGTGAAGCTGAAGTTCAATGATAGAAGAAAATGAAGGGCGGGAAAAAAGAAGAGAGAGTGGGCAAATATTTGGTTTGTGGTGTGGATTTGCTCTCTCGCTTCCTGTAAGTATGTAATTTTCAAGATGGGTAGAAAGCGTGAAGTGCTTAGAGAGAGAAGGAGACCCATCCAAGAAAAAAGAAAGGGAAAGGGTAAAGAAGGCAAATTTCTTTAAAGTTGAATTTTTTGTTTTGTTTTGAAAAATTCAAAACTAATTTCGTGACAATGGAATAAATGTTGTAACATCTGGTTCAATCCGGATATTCCAAACAAACTTTTGAGTTTTCGGATAATACAAATTGGATAAATTTTTTGAAGTGACTAGGGTTACATTTCTGATGATGTGATGACTGATGATTTGAAAGGAGTAGGCTTCACTGAGATACACACTGAATTTTATACTAATTTTTACAATAATATTCCTTACTAATAAGTAATAACCTAACATTGCATTACATATTGAGGACAGTAAACTATTATGATTTTACAAACTGAACTAAAAGTAAAAAATGTTAATTTTGTCCTTTTTATTAAGCCTCTTTTGCCAGTTAAGGATGATCTCAGATTTAGGAATCGAATTTTTTACCTAAATTTTATAATTTTCATAATTAACTGGGGTGAAAATGGACACAATTGGAATTTTCTACAGATACAAAATACAAATACAAAATTTTCTAAAATACAAATTGGACAATCCAAATCATGGGATAAGCCTAGAACACATACTGTTTTTCACGTGAAAACTGCATAGTGAAATGAAAAAATGCACTTCACTCGTTTTTTTAACTCAGCCGCACACAGCTAAGATTTATTCACTTTAAAAAATTTAACTTAGATTAAAAAAACACTTGTTTTCATTCGCATTTTGCGTGAAATCGACACTTGTTTTAACGTGAGCTGAAAAATTTCATTTCACACACGTCAGAGGCTTTAATCCGAAATATTTTGAGTGAAAGTTCGAATCACCCGAATCTGAATTTGTTTCCCAAGAGCGTGATTTATTTGGACAACCAACCGCAATACATCACCGAAATAACAATAAAATTTAATTTGAAATCATCTAAACAGCTGCAAGTGAAACAATCGCAATCTAAAACTTGCAAGAAATTCTGATTACAGTAATAAAAAACCGTTAAATACACCCACTTAATTCGGACCAAATTTCCATCCACTTGGGAGTTGTATAATAACCGAAAGCTTTACTGCATTACTTTAGAACGACGTAAAAGGGCGAAGCAAAAGTTGATGTGAAAATGTCATCTTGAATTTTCTGGTAATTTGTACTAGAGCAATTGTTATTTGGCCTGTACAGCTACCATAATGCACCATTATAATGCACTGCCATCTGTTTCATTTCATGCCCTTGCTGATGATATTGGCTTTGGCAGTTGAATCCGAGTGCACACACGACGACACGACTGTAATATGCAAGCTTTAAGTTCAAATTACAACAAACAATTAAGATTTTACACATTAATTCAACATTTCAATTTTTATCAACTCTTGCTCTCAGTCGTTCGTTATTATTCATCGATTGATGCACGAATTAAAATAACTCGAAACTATGAATACGAAAATTAATAAATATGTTGATGGAATTTCAGTTCTACTTGACATCTTCTATTCACAATGTTTAATTAAAGATGAAATATGCAATTTTTTTTCCTTTTTGGTTCTTCATCTCTCGTCTTTTGTTGGGTTTATTGGAATTATTTAAAAGCTGATTAAAAATTGGTGTTGTGAAGAAAGCAAATTGAATTGAAAATGAGTTACTTACATATTTTATACGCGGCGAAGTCAAGGGTTGATGATTAAGACGATATGGTTTCCTTGGAAACGCGTGCGTATAAAGAAATGCGAAAAGATTCTTTATCTTTGTTTTTTTTTTTTTTTACTTTACTTTACAATTTCTTATTCTGATAAAAAAAGTAGTTGTGAATTCAAGTGGAAGGATGTCAATAGAAAACACTCTTTCGATCAACATTGGAAAAGTAAATTTTGCCAATTCTGTTAAGAGTGTTTGTGGTTCGAGGATTGGTTTATGTCAACAGAATGTTTTATAACCGAATATAAAACTGTTAAAAATAACGCAATTAGAAAAGTTATTAATTACATGGTTGCGAGACAGAGAAACTAGTCGTAAAACAGTCATGTCATGATGGGAACAGGAAGTAGGGATTCGGAAACTGTAATAATTTTATGAAAACGGAACATGATTCACGAGGAGGCATTTTTACGAGTCGTTCGCCATTTTGCAAGCGCAGCGGATGTGTGGAAACAATCACCAAGTTCACTTCCTGAAGCCATGAGATGTTCTTTGTGGCTGCGTGCGAGTGTAAAATCTGCAAAGAATCGCTTGGGAATGAACATTAGTTTGGTAATTTCCAGTTTATAGACGCATAAGAAGAAGGAAGTGAGTTACCGAGTATTTAAAGGATAAAAATTTCATAAAAATTACCTTATATAGTTTAGGAGGAGAAAATATAGTAAAAGCACGCTTAAAGTGTTTGTTCGCGAAGAATTTACCGCATGAAGGTCGAACCTCGCTATTACAAACTGCTAGAGAGGCTGAATTTGTTTGTTACGTCGAATTCGTGGTTAAAACTCACAATAAAAACAAAAACTAGATTAGTTTTCTGTCATTTTTGACTGGAAACATGGGAATATCGAAGAAAATTCCACTTTAAATCAAATCCCGTTAGAAACTATTGTTCGTAAAAACGATTTTTTGTTGTAATGAAATTTGGGACGACCGGCCAAATGAAATTTCCAAAACGCCAATGTCCCAAAATTCGTTACGGCGAAACTTCTCTTCGTCGAGATTCGAGTTACACAGAACCAAAGAGACCAACCTTCCTTTTACTTTACTTTGATTGATAAACACGTGTAAGCAATGACAACTGGATTGAAAATCTGGGGAATGTAGGCTAGGCTACCCAACGTCGAATGCCACCGAGTAAATTCACCAGCTGTTTTAAGTCTGCTTTATGGCAACCACTTTAAAGCTTGCACCGCTAGTCACGTAATCATAATGTATTCCTGTTTATTTTGTATCCTTTATTTATTGCATCGCATCAACCTCTATACACGAATTCCGATGTATTTACAGGCTATAAATACAAATTATTACAAGACTTAAATGTTGGCAGCTATTTTCAAAATAAATTATAAGTCTACAAAACCTTACAGAAAAAATACATGCTCTTAAATAGAACCATAAACAACTCGAAAACAAAAACAATTTTCAAACGAAACATCAAAAAAAGTTTCCATTTGCCCGGGGTTAACCAAAATACAAGACGAACCTCGTTATAACGAACTTGAAGAGACCATTCAATTGTGTACCTTATATCAAGAGGTTGTTTTTATATTGTAATGGTACAGTACGAATCCAACGACATAAATTAAAAACTTCATCATATCGTGGAGCTCACTGGAAATCCAAGTGACTAAATAAATTATTAGCCACTTCATTTAGTGGCTAAATAGTCTAAATTTTATACACTTACGGCGTAAATGACTAAAGTTGGTTAGATGTCTATTTTATACTCTAGAAATTCAAAAGCATTTCTTTTATGCATTTAAAGTGACTAAAAAGCTATAACTATAGCCTTTTTCTAGTCGTTTAAGTGAGGCTGAATAAAAAGTGACTATGGCTGCGTTCAATCGTAGAAATAGAATTGTTTTTTTCCACTTTTGACGTCACAACTACTCTCGATACACACATTAAAGTAAGTAGATGGAAGTAGTGGCGTCAGAAGTGAAGTGAGAGAATTCAATTCTATTCCTAAAATGGAACGTGTCTACTGAATTCTAAGTGAAATTTTCCTAAGTGAAATTTAGTGATCATGGATTTGAACTTTAGTAACTTTTTATTTAGCCACACTTAAACGACTAGAAAACGGCTATAGCTTTTAGTCACTTTAAATATATACAATTTCGGCTTTTATTTTCAGTGCATCTGCTTAAATTGGAATTTGAATAAATTCATGCTGTTGATATTGAAGTAATTTACAACCTGTGTTTGTTGCCACTGTCTTTTGTTATAACGAGTTTCCATTTGTAGTTTGTTGTTACCATACGAAATTTTATATTTTGGAAGTGTAAAACTAATCAAATGATCTGGCAGATTACTAGCTTTCCTGCACGACTTGGTATTTCAGCTACTTGCTAAGTTAGATCGCTCTCTTAAAGCCTTCGTGCACAAAACAGGAGTTATGACCGATGCATTTTAATGAGAATACTTGTTAAACACACGTAACGTGTTTACATTATTATTATTATTACTATTATTTTTATCATCAAATCCATATACAGTAGCAATTTCTGCACAAACGAACACATTTCTATTCCTTTTATTCTCGAGTTCTATAGGGTTGAGTTTTTTCGGTTGCTGTAACACCTCAGGCACTTTTGCTCCAATTCAGCATGACAAATACCCTATTAAAATGAATCGCAGTCATCAAAAATTGCTGCGGGCACAGTTAAAGAATAACAGACTACCGCGTGTAGCCCTTCCTTCCCTCGTGCTGAATAACAAAATTATTTTATTTAAAGAGAGAAAGTGTTTTTTGTGCATACGAGTATTAATTAATTGGTATTATTTTAATTCTAGGCCCAAAAGCGGATCGATGTTGTTGTACAGTCGGAAAAAAGTGCGATATCGGCGCGACGGATATTGCTGGAAAAAGAGAAAAGACGGCAAAACAACGCGCGAGGATCATATGAAGCTCAAAGTACAGGGCACGGAGGTGAGAAACAATCGTAAAAATTAAACCGTGAATTTTATAATTTAATCTAACGAAGGAATAAAGGAAACGAAAGGATTATTTTTCCCTTTATTAGTAATTTGTCACGAGACTCACCCATTCTATTCTGCTGCATAAATTCTGATTCATTTCCCTCATTTTTTCTTTTACTGCCAAAAAGTCTCGTCGAACGATACGAGCGAAAGATTCCACTCATTTTAATGCTAATGCAAATAATTCTCGATCGTTTCGTATTCGACTAAAGCACTCGTATCAAATTACACTTGTTGTTTTATGGAAATGCATGGATTATTAGATAGAACACAATTTTCCCATTTCTCTTTCCCTTCCCCTTTCTGCTGTGACGAGAGAAATTTAAATTTGCTTTGAAAATTGGGAATCGAGCAGATAATTAGACGATGGTGTACCTTTACATTGACGTGTTTTATTGATCAGAAAGTGTGAAGTTAAAGTGGATTCTTGCATGTGCCGAATAAATTAAATGAGTTTTTTTTCTCTCTCTCCCCTTTTTTAAAAAAAATAAAAATATAAAAAAATTCTTTGAATTGTTTAATGGCATTTTTATTAAATGAGATTTCATTTAATTTTTATGTAGTGATGTAAAAGCAGGTAGAATTCAAGGTTATATTAAAGAGCATCGACTGAGTACAACCGGTAAAATGCCATTAAAAACGCTTTGTTTTGAGTATATTTTTAGATAGAGTAATCTATTGCATAATTGATGAATTTGTTTTATGCTCTTGCACGAATGATGTCTCAATTCATTTTTTTTACTTTCTTGATGTCTTCTTATTTATTCAGTGCATTTATGGATGCTATGTCCACTCAGCCATTCTTCCTACGTTCCACAGACGCTGTTATTGGCTACTTCAGGTGAGTTTTATTATCCGTTACGAATGTGATTGAAATAGTTGCGGAAAAGGAATACAGTCTTCAGATAAAATACCGAATGTTTATTGCAGTTTTTTAAATTTTATGTCCTAGTTTAGAGGTTTTTTATAGTGCAATACGTATGACGAAAGACGAATTTTGACAGACGTTTATTCCATTAAGTGTTGAAAAAGTCCATTTTTTATTTTATTTTTTTACTTTAAATTTTTTTTTTCTTCTTTACTTTGCTTCGGTTTTTTCCCTCCTTTTTTTTTCTTTTTAACATTTCACTTCTTGGCTGAAATTCGTCTGACTTTCTTTGGACAGATGCCAGTTACACTAATCATGTGGTGGTCCCAGTATTCTCACAAGGGCAGAGCCTCTGTTTACTTTAAGTGTGCATTTGGGATTCGAGGATTGCGAACGTGCATCTGAAGTGAAGGCACGCATTTTGAAAAATACAAATCAAATCAAATTACGGTATAAAATCAAACCGATGCCTCGAACGGCGCGCGCATAATGTGACTTTTCCTACGTCACTACATTCGCCGGGCTCGTAACATTTAATATTTAATGTATCGCTTACTTGTTAAAGATACAGTTAAGTCGTAGGTAACAAAACTTAATTGCTGGGGCTAAATAGATGTTTAATGTTTGGAAAAGTTTGAGTTTATTCTCTTTATGATTCCCGTTGGTACATGAAGAGGAAAATAAATTGAAAAATCGAAGAATGCAATAAAGATGTCGGGCATTAGGGCTGAAGCACAAGTAAAATTTATGAAAGTGTTACACTTAAGTCGATTGCTGCTTTTTGTCATGAGGCATGGGCAAAATTTTTCTTTCGCTCAAAAATTTTTTTTATCAAATTTTCCTGACAGTTTAGGGCATTGCAGTTAAGCCGCCCACATGATTGAAAATATCCCTGAATAAAAATATTTTTTATTTTTTTATTCCTCCTGCGATGTTCGATTGTGAATGTTGTGCAACTCTGCAACTGTCAATTCAATTTAATGTGGACGTCGTAGAATAAGAATAAGAATTTAATATTTTTTTCATTACTTTTCTTCCCAGAACCCTGACATTGTACTTGTACATTACCTCAATGTACCGTACAGCGATGACAATAAACTGGTTATTGCACCTAGCCTCAGTTTCTGTGGGGACAAGAAAGAGTGGACCAAAGAAGAACTCATTTCTCAACTTAAACCAATGTGTAAGAATGCAATAATTATTTTTAAAAAAATTTAAATTTAATTAAACTTTTTTTCTTTAGTTTTCAGTGAAAACGAACCTGATCTCAACAACGAACTGGAAATATCGGTAACGTTTTTTTTAAAGGATTCACTACTAGTACTTGTCCTTGAAATCAATTTGGCTTTAATGACAGAAACTTAAAGTAATTGCCGTTTTTATTAGTTGCTTCGAAGACGAGTGATTTGAGTTTGGTAATGTAATGTCTTTCTTTTCACCACAGTCGGATTTAGTGACTCTCAGAGCCCCTTGGGTGTCTTTTTTTGGCACATGATTTTTTTTTTTCCGTTTGTTGAAATCGCTATTCATTTTAAGTGATTAGATCGAGTTTCTATGGACCCCCCACGGGGCGGTAGAGGTTTATGATAAGAAACGTTACATACATGTTAAAGCCAAGTCGATGAAAGGGTTTTTTGAGTATTTGACACTGGTTTATGTATTTTTTTTTTGTTGTAGACGGCGGAAACTGTAGAGGCAATCGTACAGCAATTGATGGAGAAGCAGCGCGTCCGCAACCAGGTGAAAACGCACGAATGTCCTTGCGACAACCAAGGTGCTAAGAACAGCACCCAGTGCGACAGTAAAAAGTGCAATCACACGTTGCACCGGATCATCTCACCCAAGACCGGCGAAGCTGGTGCGTTGGGTCAACATCAGCATCATCACCCGTCAACGGCAGGAAGTGCCACTGGGGCCACGACGACGCACCGAGTCGCACCGCGCAAGACAGCGGCAACGTTTTCTACCGTCACTGCCGGTTCGAAACCGTGTCGATCGACGATTTCCGTCGACACGACTACGACGACGACACGCGTTTCGCCGTCGCAGGCTTCTGCGCCTCCTGCTTTATCTACTCCCAAATCGACAGACTCGCCTACGACTCCCTCGACACCTGCAGCAGTCGGTTCAGTGCCTCCTGCTTCGGCGGCCCCTCTCATACTCAACTTGTCACAACTGCAGGGTGGGGGCGGACTCCTCATTCTCAACAGCTCGCCCACGCCTGCGTCCCTCACTCCGCTCACCCTCGCCTCCTTCGTGTGCAACCAAGGGGCCGTAACGGCCACTCATGTTACGTCCACGGCTCACGGGGGTAGTGCCGATGGAGGAACCGGGTCGGACGTTGAGTTGGTCAGTTCGTCTGTGGACGGGTCGTTGAAAAGGGAAAGTGACGACGAGTCCAAGCTCGAGCGAACAACCGTCATGGACTCGAGCACTTACGAAAGCATGTTGACATCGGACGATAACAACAAATTAGATAGGACACTGCTTAGCGCATCCACTCGTACTAACTCGCCACCGTACGGTGATGAGATGAAAACTAAAACGGAAACCATCCACTTGTTCGACAACGAGACGCTGGATTTGTCTCAGGAAGACATCCAGAAGACGCTGTCGGCCAACTTACCTACCTGTTCAACAGGACGTCTAGGAGGGCATAAAGTATAATAAAATCAAATCATTCATTCATCCTTAACAAATTCTCATTAATATTTATTAAATTAAATAGGTGAATGAATCCCATCACCAGCAATCCTTGCGACAACCAAGGTGCTAAGAACAGCACCCAGTGCGACAGTAAAAAGTGCAATCACACGTTGCACCGGATCA
>JAQFZO010000289.1:0-28853 GCA_034695885.1 Geophilus flavus
CTCTTCCGATCTAAAACTGTTTTTTTTTTTTTTTAAATATAAAATTTGTTGAAAAAAAATCGAGTATAAATGCAAATTTGGTTATGCAATATGTTGTTGGATTCTGAAAATAACTTTTCGAATTTACAAACATTTTTTTTTTTTGCGTGTGAAGAAGAATTTGAATTTTTAAAGAATTTTTGCGTATCTAAACACAATTTTTGATAAATGGAAAAATAAAAACAAAAAAATATATGAAGAGCGTATCGTTCTTATATGGACAAAGAAAAAAAATATAAACGAGCTGCTGTAGAGCTAGAGTGCACCTGGCACAGTGCCAGAACGGGAGGAGAGACGAGCAATGAGAAGAGCGCACTCCCGTGGAAGCAGTGGAACTCGCAGTCTTCTCAATCAACTGCAAGCCAAACCACACTCACACTCGCACTGAAACAGCTCTATGAGCATGGACATGCTTTACTCCAATCTGATCGGTGAACCTCCGGGTAAAGGTCCCCCTATTTTACACTTTTTCCCTATTATTACTTCTTTCAATTATACCACATCGACCGAGCCATCAATCAGAGACGGGTGAAAGAAAACCTGCCAAGAAAATATCACTGACAAAATGAAGAAAGTGAAGAGAGAAAAGAAAATGTGCCAGTCGGCGTGCGAAATTCAGGACTGTAGTCCTCATCTGAAGAATGTTCTCAACAGTTATAGGACGGCTGCCATGACAAGTCTCAGTGGACCGAACAGTTATTTGGGAATGTGGCCGGCAGCGTCGTTTCTGCATTTGTCCAGTTCAAATACCGGTAAGGAAAAGAAACAATCGTCGAACTCGAACTGTACTTCTTCGACTTGCGATCCAGACCCGATTCCAACCACACCGAGATTTGCCGTTCAACAATTACCGATCTTAGCCGCTCCTGACCAAAGTCGAAGTGAGAGAAGCGAGACATTTCTAGAAGGAGAGGTTATTTCATGTTTTATTGTCGGGGGAGAAAAGAGGTTGTGCTTACCTCAAATCCTCAACACCGTATTAAGGGATTTCTCGTTGCAGCAGATAAATGCTGTTTGCGACGATTTGCATATTTTTTGCTCGAGGTGTAATCGCGAGCAACTCGAGGTGCTCAAGGTTACCGGCGTTTTGCCATTAAGCGCTCCCAGTTGTGGACTCATCACGAAAACCGATGCCGAAAGGTTATCTAATGCCCTCCTTAATCAACAGTCTGTGGTATATGTTGGCTTAAAGAAAGCAAAGTCGTCGTTTAAGATATATCACGAGTGCTTCGGTAAATGTAAGGGATTGTACACTGCCGATGATTACTCTTCTCCCAACGCTTTGTGCATCGAATGTCTGGAATGTAATGGTCATTTTTCGCCCTACAAATTCGTCTGTCATGCCCATAAAGGTCTCGAGAAACGAACTTGCCACTGGGGGTTTGATTCCGCCAATTGGAGGGCTTATGTACTTTTGGCAAACGATCAGCCCAACTTGGAGCAACTACAAATCAAGTTGGATGAAATGAAGAATAAGTATACCGAAGATAACAATCATAAATATAAGAGGAAGAAGGTAAGAAACTTTTATTTGTAACCATTAAATTGTTTTTTTTTGTTAGATAAAGTACATTCCCTTTAATGAATGGCCATGAAAAAGATATATTAGTTTATTTTTTGTCAATCTTGTGTTGACAAAACATGAGCTTGAGGGAATGACTGATAAAAGAAAAAATTGATAAATTTGTTTGAGATTTTGATTTGCTTAGATGCGCAGTTCTTGTTGTTTGTTTGTTTACACGTAGAACGAGTTGAGTCTGTCATTGGGTGGTAGAAGAGATGCGTGTTGTTCCTTGTGTGTGGTAGATGAAGTATTGCTGTGATCAGCTTTCAGGGAAAAACCAGATAAAATTAAGGGTGAACAGAGTTTAATGCCATTTATCTTGCATCTGTTTGCCTCTTTCGAATTGATGGAAAATGGGTTATTAAAGCTTAAAAGTAGTGCACTTTTATTTTCTTAATCTTCTCTTTCTTTTATTATAGTACGAAACTCGAGAAGTGGTAAAAATCCCAACAAAAAAAGCGAAATTTTCAGATGAAACACTCATTCCAAGCCACTTATCATACGTTATTGATCCCATGTCAACATGCTGGTACCCGACGATACCATCTCAATGGTCCCAGATATCCATACCATGGTCTCCATTGGAAAAAGAAGGCAAACCCGTGGTGACTCAAGATGCCTTTTATAGAAACAAGTATGGTTTCAAGTCTCCTTCATTACATCCAACTTTCTCCCCCAACTTTTATTTAAAAACGTTTCTTTTTAAAATGTATTTTTAGTATGACTCATTCCCTTCCAACTTTTTTGAATCATGGACCTCCAGTACTTCTTAATCCAGAACGAGTCGTGCTGCGTTCAGAAATAAATCGGTAAAATTCATTATTCATACAAATAAAAAACCAAACTGCAACATTTATTCATGCTTTATTTATTTTATTCAGGTTTGAACAACATTATCAACCGAATGTAGCTTTGGCACCATGCTCTGCACACTCAGTGGATCACAAAACATGTAAAACCATAGAAACATCAGCAGACGAGACTCTGGACAGTATGCAAATAATAGACGACTCATACAAAGTTGCAAATCGATAAGAGCTTTATTAATATTTTTAGAATGCGAGATGGTTGACATTGAGAGCGAAAAAAATTCACCGGAAGACAACGAAATTGCATTATTAAAGAAATTAATTAAAGAGAATAACATAAGTGCTGAACTTTTGCACGAGATTGTCAAGGAAGTCGAGAAATTACAGATGAAATATAAAAGGGAAGTGGAATCAGCTTTAAAGGAGAAAAAAGCTATGCAGCAGGTAGGTTTGGGTTAAAAAAAATTACATGACAGGTAATTAATTAATTTAATTTCTTGATGTGTAAATAGGAATTGGAGTTTTTACGACAACTCAAAAACGGAAGAGTTATTATTGAAGCCATTGCATCTGCAAAAGAAAGATCAATTGCAGTTCCAAAAGAAGCTTATACTTCTTAGCAAAAAAAAAAAAAAAAAGAGGAAAAAGTTGTTACTATGTCATTTGATGAAGAATAATGAGCTCGACTTGATTGGATTTAATCTGTTTTCACATTTATCCTACTTATCATGTGCTAACACTCATAATTATCAGATATTGATGCTATTGAGAATGAGACCTTGCTTATATGCGTTTTAATTAAATTAATCTAAGTGTCGATCTAATCGTTTAAATATATTGATACATGTGAAGTATATTTAAAAAACCGATTAATTCACTTTATAAAAAGTTTTTATTTAGGACATGTTTTCCTTGATACTTATTTTTTACTTAATCGCATTATATGTTGTTGATTTATACCTTTTATGTGAATTATGTTGTAAATTTTGACCTAAGCTTTAAAGAACGGTTATCATACTCACACATAAGACGATGAATTAGAACGATCGTGAAAAATCGTACTTAATATTAAATTTGTGTAAATTTGTAATAAGGAACAAGTATAGGGCACATCACAGGGGAATAAGTCATAATCAGTATTCTCCAGGAAATCTACTGATCTCAGTGTTTCTCTTAGGGGCCTTGAGAATGTTATGAGGTGCTGTTGAATTAATTTTTTTGCTCCTACCTTATGAATTATCGAACCTCCATCCAAAATGTCTGAATAATTCTGTGCCTAAGTTGAAAGTTGATGGCAATTTGTAAATCTGTTGTATGACACCGAAAATAAATATTGTATAAAACGTTTTATATTTTTAGATATTTGACACAGTTAATTTTTAATTGGTACAAATGATTAATTCTCGATAAGATGCACCGACGAGAGTCCACCATCAACAGCTGTAAGCAATACGTACCGGAAGTTGAAACTTATATCAAAAATTAAAATCATTGATAAATTTTTAACTGTACTGTAGTACCATAATTTAAAAAAAATTAAATTCATGCTTGGTACAGTGGTATAGAAACCAAATTAAATACAGTGGTATAGAAACCAAATTAAATACAGTGGTATAGAAACCAAATTAAATCATGAGATAAACTTAATCAAGATATTGCAGTAAGATCATTTTGTCAATAATCTAAAGGTAATCATCGCGTGGAAAGTTGAATAACTTTCGATTTATCACCAATGATGGGCAAAGTGCGATGTTTATATTATTCTGGTGGCATGGTAATTGATTATAAAATATCTTAAAATAAAATTTTATGGTTTCCTAATCAGACCTTACATTTGATATCTTATTAATAACTTTATTTATATTTAATTATCTTTTTACTTTTTTTAAATTAGAATTTTTACTTTTAGTGTGTAATTATGAAAATAATTTAAGTCGACTGACAACTTCCTTCATTTTAGTAGAACAAGACCTTGGTTGTTTACACATTAATTCACTTTTTAAACAAAAAAAATCTTGATCTAAATTTCTAAGAATGAAAACAAGTTACCAAGTACACTGCACATAGCTTCTGGCTGTAAAGTTTGAAACCCTCTACAACAGATGGCAGCAAAGATCACACTATTATCGCACACAACCTATTGAACTACTTATCACTATGCCGACTAAATTCCAGTAAATATCAGAAAATCATGATGCCCGTTAAATTATCTTCTTTTGTCTTTGACGACCAGTTGTCCAAAAGTGGTCCAACCGAAACCGAAACATTAATTAGGTGATAAACAAACATATAAATACAGTCTCAAATTACAAAAATCACTTGTCGAAGTTAAAAACTGAGAGTTACAGCCATGAACCAACCGATTGAGATAAGTAAGTATTCTTCTATATCGTCTGAGATTAGTTTAGATCCTATGGAATTTTTTTGTAGCTCCGGAGCAACTCGAAAAACTGAAACAAACAAGCAGAGCTGCATGCCAGTTTTCATACTCGCCGTACAGTAAATTCAAAGTCGGCGCTGCTTTGCTTACGATCGAGGGGAAATTTTTTTCAGGTTAGTATGAAATTACTTTTAATTTGTTTATGGGAAAATAAGTGACTAATTCTCTGTTTTTTTCCCAGGATGTAATGTCGAGAATTCATCGTACGGTCTCGCCATTTGTGCTGAAAGGACGGCGTTTGTTAAAGCGGTTTCCGAAGGTTACAGGAAATTTTCGGCAATTGCAATTTACAGCGACACTTTAGAAAATGACTTCATCTCGCCCTGTGGGGCGTGCAGACAATTTATGGCTGAAGTAAATAATAATTTACATGAATTATGTAACATTGTATTAAATATTTAAAATTTTATTATATTTCATTTCAGTTTGGACTCGACTGGGAAGTTTTCATGTTGAAAAAAGATTTCACATACAGGAAAGGAACTGTGAGAGAACTTTTGCCATATGCTTTCGAACCTTCGCAGTTAGAGGGCACTCCGAAATAATCTTATTTAAATTTTTGTGTAAGCTCGAGTAATTTTTTAATATGGTAATCATTTTTTAAATGTGTTATTATATCTTTTTAAAGACAATTATGTGATTTTATACGAGAGTAATTTCTTTTATTCTTTTAATTTGTGCGATAAAGAAATTTAATTTTAAACAAGAAATGTTGATTACTCGTACTAAGATACGGGTGCTATATTTAAATTTTTGCCAGTCATTGTTTTTGATTAACGAAAATTTAATTTTTTAAAAAATACAATTTATTCATTAACGTAAATACTGTTTGTAATCTATAAATGCCATCTATGAGTCAGAAAAAAAATAAAAGAAAAACGAGTTCCTTAATCTTCTTCCTGAAAGTTAAAGGATCGTTGACTTGTTTTTATTCCTAGCGGCGAAGTAATAAATCTTGAAATAAAAACCGAAGAATAATTCCTTTTATACATTCTTTGTCTGTGTCAACTTTATAAGCATTTTTCCCTCCATCGTCTTTGGGGACGCAATAGAAATGTGGGTCATTTCTTCAAGGTTACGTTTACAACACTGGTGCTCGATAAAAAAAGGAAAGAAAAAAAAGTAAAACACAAGAGAGGGAACAGATCTCATCCCCTAGTTCGATAACCGCGCATAGACTCGTCCTATTAATTCTACTACGCCTGCGCACAATAGTGAGAGCGAGGCGCTGATGCTGGAAAGGTATCGAAGAAGAGCACGTTAGGCCCGTTTTGCTGCTAGTCTGGCTGCGAAATCAGTTGTTACGAGTTGGAAAATGCACGTTTATTCGAGGAATGATGAGTGAAATGCGATCTGGAATTGGTCGAGCAGCAGGAAACGTTTAAAGGAGATGGCGATTAATATGAAGTGGTGAGTTAATGCTTACTTTACTGTCACTCAAGCTCAGCAGTCAAGCACATGACGTGAAGTTTTCATTATATTTCACGTATTTATTTAGTTTTCTAATTTCATGACTGAAATTCTGTGCAATATTAATTAATTTACAGTGTTCAATTACGCAGGTTTAATGTCTTTTGTTTTTGAGGTTAGTGATTCATGGTTTAGTACGTACTACTGTTGATTTTAATGGGTAATTTGGAGGGGTTGCTGTGTCTGACGTCATCGATGACCCATGTTGAGAAATTTCATCTAGAAATGAAGAAAAGCAATATATTCATTCGCTCTATGTGGTGTCATTAATTGATCTCGTAATGAGATTACGAGTTTAATGAAAAAGTAATGAAAAAACAGCTGAAATAAAAAACAATCAACTAACATCTGCTAATATAAAATTCAGAATTTTACTAAGGAATTTTCCATATAAAATTATTAATTAAAAAAAAAATAGTTAGCTGCATACCAAACGCCATTTATCCAAATTGTTGATAAAACACACTCATCCTCTAAATGTATACGTCTTCCCATTATCTGTTTTTTCTTTTTTTTTCTTCTTTAAAAAAAAATCTCATCTGTTTTATCACATCCATCACCCAATTTTTTTGTCACACACTCACTGAGCCAAAAACCAACTTATTATATATATAAAAAAATATACAGAATACAACAAAAATACATGTTAAAAAATGTGAGAAACCAATTTGGAACTGTACAAATAGTACAAGCAAAAATATCAAATTGAATCGTTTTCATAGAGTAAGGAAAGTGTTGAAATTGGACCAAATAAGATTGTTCCTGTTGCCAGGCAACCGCGACGTTTTATAAAAGTGGCCCCTGTGTTCGTACTCTGTAATATACCTGCTCCAATTAACCTTTTGAGAGACTGAATTTGAAAGAAGCAGTGGAATAAAGAAAGCAGATTAAAAAAAAATAAAGAAAAATAGATTATAAACGTTCTAAGTAGTGAGTATTATTCTTTTTTTCTCTGCAATTATATTTACAATAAGTAATTTCTAGGAGACGAAGCAAGCCTATATAATTAAGCCTAGAAGAATATGTGTTTATATGCTTACAAACCCGTCATTTTGCATTCAATAAAGTTATGACTTTGTGTATAGAAAATCGTTGGAGCTGAAATTGCTTTTGTTAAATGAAAGTCCGCATCTGGTAAATGAGATTTTACTCATTTTAGTAGTTGTTAGGTTTAAAGTTTCACGAATAAGAGTGTTGAGGTTGGAAAAAGATGTCAAAAAACCATGTTAACATCTCTCTTCTTATTTTTTTGTTTGTTTCATATGGTTTTGGCACTTGTTTGCACATGTTGTATCTTTACTGTTAGTTTTTGGCAGATCATTTTCTTGTTTTTTTGGCATCAGTCGCTAGTTTCCATGGCGACTTGTCTCGTGCATGGTTGGTTGATAAAAGAGAAAAGAAATGAGTTTGGTTTATTCACTTTGGGGCAAAGGAGAGAAATTGAAGATAAGCTTAATGGCGAGTTTTGTTCTTGTACAGGAAAAGATAGCTTAATTTTTCTTTTTCTCTTCTTTTCGTATAGAAATTGCTGGGTGTAATGTCTTAAGGTTCTTGAGAAGTGGCAGAGGTTGTCGGATGATAAGAATGTAAATTTCCTTTTTTGGTATGTTGCTGCACTCTTCTTCTTAAGTAGGGGGAACGGCAAGACCCCCACTGCAGCAAAGCCTATTTTAGTGAGTTATTTTTACGAGTTACGCTCGTCCAGGCACTCTGTTTGGGCATTACGTGTTAATAAAAACTAGTATTTACTAGAAAATTATATAATTTAATATTTTTTTTAACATAAAACCCATACGGGGAAAACGTGTAAGGAGAATTTATTTTCACTGACCCACTTGAGAAAATTAAAAATTGATGTCATAAATAAATAAAAAGTCAATAAAAGCGAGTGAAAAATTTATCTCAATTTATCTTTGCAATCCTGATGGGACTTAACCTAGAGAGGAGATTCAGACAAATGCATTGTGGGGAAGTTCGGTGTGACATTGATTATGTGACCCTCCCCATCCCTTACTTTAACACATACATACACAGCTGCTTCCCCGCTGACTCATCGTCGTCAAGGCAACGTTCATAGGGCCAGATTTTTTAGGAACATACGCCAAAAATTTGGAGAATCCAGTGTTCGTAAAGGGTTGCCAATCAAATTTCCTTCGACATCTTATCGTCTTAAATGTAAACCGACAGTTTCGTCAAATGTTAATGCTTTGCAGGGTTGAATTCTGGGAATTTGAGTTTATGGTTTTTGGTGTAAAGGAATTTGTACGTTACGAGTGTAAAATCAATGTTGGAAAGCCCACACGTTCATTGAAGGGGGTTGCGAACTGATCGATACGAGGGGGTTGAAATAGATGGGTTTCCATAGCAACATTACCGGTCTGAACATATGAGGGTGGAATAATAATAACGGTATTTGCAGGAAGGATTTAAGAGCACGTTGGGTGTTCATTACATTTTTATTTTTATTTTTTTGTTTATTTTTTTTTTCTTCTTTTAAATACGAATGCAACTGGGATTAAAAGTAATTATTTTGTGCAAATGATTTATTACAGTCTGCAAGTTTAATTACATGGGTTTAAAATGAACTTAATGGATATTGCTGTATAGGTGTGTTCTATTTTCAAAATGTTTTTTTTTTAATGTTTTACATGGAAAAAAATAAATATTAAATTAATGTTCGTTTACAAATTAAATTGGATGTTTTCTTCGTTTTGTTTCCACCATTGAATTGATTGCTGGTAACGAGCAACACTCGTCTGATTTCCGGCTTGAGAAACATAAATTTGAACCTCTAATACGAGTCGTGGTACAGAACTACAAATTAATAATTTACCCAGTGAAATAAATGAAAAAAAAATAAAAAAAAAGAAATCTTTACGAACTAATTCGGAGTAATTGTGTTTGCCGAAATTACTACACGAGGAAAAAAATAAGATAAAAGATTTTTAATTTAATTTAATTCAGTTAGTTAGCTGAAATGACTTTGCTCAGTTGGAATTGAACTTTTGATATGATGTGGGTGTTGGCAGGATTGAAATTCACCGTGAAAATTAATCAAGCTGACCTATTTTGTGATGTGGGCGCACTTGATAACGATACACGTGTCCGACCGAGCACATGCACAACGCGACATGTCGCGAATGGAATTAACCAAATCACTAATCTCGAAATTGGTCCAACGTTTTGACGCAAATTCGTTTTATATACGTTTCAGGTGCGATACGACCTGCTGATAGCTAGCTGTCAGTCATGGATCTCATGATGCCCGACCTGTTTGGTAGCATGGGGGGCAATTCGGATCTCGACCTGTACTCCCCGCAGGGTTTGCCTCCTTCGCCCGGATCACCCAACCCGTCTGCTTCGAGCCAGGACGGCCCCACCTCTACCTCTACCCCGCAAACTCCCACCAGCTTGAGCACACAGGAAATGGATCAACTCCTGTACTTCTGGACCACACCTGTGTCGATGGGCAATTTGAACGGACAATCTTTGATCGCAGGTGAGAAAATTTTATTTAAAACAAAAAAAAGATTGTGCCAGGCAGGCTCGAACAATGTTCTATGTGAAACATCGCTGTCAATTTCAAAATTTTAAATCATCACATTTATAGTTATTAGTCGATAATTTCAAATTGGTACAGTAGAACTTGAGTTGTCAGTTGTCACAATACTTGTATGACATGACTCTGGCTACACTGCAAATAAAAGTGTACCCTTATTTAAGACACTAAGCAGTGACTAAAACATTAAGATGTCTTATGAGACTTTATTTGATTATAAATCAATATTGTCTTATGAAAAGTCACATTAAGTGTCTTATTTCATTGTATGCTGATTTAAGACCTAGGCAGTAACTTACATTAAACATCAAAACTGTCTTAAATGCTTATTATGGACACCTACAAATTATGTCTTCCTAAGAGACCTTTATTTACGGTGTAGAGTCATATCACACTGAATCAGTATCAGGCAGAGATTATACTGTCATTGCAAAAAATTCAGCTTTACACATTAATTTACTGTAACTCAAGTGTAAATTAAAGCTTTCACATGTGTAAATTTGTGGACAAAGCCAGCCTTTACAAACCTTTTAGACTTTTACATCAAATTTTCATCTTGAAAAGGTAAAATTGAATTTACTGCATGCAATTGAAAGTAGATCTAAATTCAGATTTCCGCATTTTTTCAAATCGAATTTCACATTTAATTTTCTTTTGTGAATCTGAAATTTTTTGCAGTGTGTACTGAACGTCCTGTCAATATAGTTAAGCTTACTTCCATCACCTGATTTTGTGACATGCAGTACAATCTGCGAGTTAACTCGCGTGTCGAAAATCAGGTGGGGGGAGGGATGTTTCTCATTAAAAAATTTTGTATTTTTCAACACAATCACCGTATTGATTTCTCTTGCGGAGTGACAGTGGCTTTGATGAACCTAATACGGTTTGTGTAAAAATACAATTAACCCTAATCTCGTTACGCGCGCTGTTTGAGAAGCATCTGTTGATTGGAAAGGAAGGAGAGAAAAAAAAGAGTATTTGAATTAAGGTGTGTTTTGTTTGCCAGGTGAGGACTTCAAATTAGATTTACAAGAAGACGAAGAGGAATTGATGACGCGGGGTGCTAGCTTGGATCAGAGTTCTTCAGGGTCTTCGCCGTCCAGTTGTTCTGTCGTAGTGTCATCAGCCATCCAGAGATCGCTCACCGCAAACACGCTGATGTCTTCAGGTGCAGCACCACCCGCCTCTTCTTCTGCTTCAACCCCTACTGCCACTTTGAGCCACACGCCAGTGGCCACCCGCTCGCCGCATTCGGACAAATCGCGATACACACTCAAGAGTTTCAGCAGTCCGA
This sequence comes from Geophilus flavus, assembly GCA_034695885.1. Lineage (NCBI taxonomy): Eukaryota > Metazoa > Arthropoda > Chilopoda > Geophilomorpha > Geophilidae > Geophilus > Geophilus flavus. The sequence continues at coordinate 11,176 of JAQFZO010000289.1, forward strand.
ACTTTACGCTAAAGTTGCAGAAGGCTCTGAGTCACACGTCGTTGAGTTTGGGAAGTAAGTCGACGAGGAAAGATGCCCTCTCCAGCAGCACGCAGGACCTGACTGGCCCGCCAGCCGCAGGGGAAGGAGGAGGCGGTGGAGGAACGCAGGTCACGTCTAAGGCCAAAGGATTCATGAGTGCGAGTCTCAAGAACATTTCGGGCATGAAGCTGCGACTCCCCTTACCCAACAGGTGTTCCGTGTGTGGATTTGTTGTGGCGCACGACAAGATTCAAGAGGAGGGTCTCATTTATCACCGAAATTGCTTCAAATGTACAAAGTGAGTTTTTGTTTCGGATTTAATTCAATTTGCTCGGTCGCTATTGGTATAGCAACAAGTTTTCCCCTTAAAATCCTTAAAATAGATTGTGTACGTTCTCTCGTTTGCCGTCGGGACCTCAAGTATGTAGTTTGCCACCGTGTTTGGGTCGAGTGTTGTGAATACTTAATGACCACGAGTGAAATTATGCAAAGTTTTTGGTATTTGATGTTTGGTCTGGGGTTTAGCGCTCGCTTTTTTCATGCAAATCAAATGCCGAGCAGGAAAAGTTTGCTTGGAACACGTGAAGGATCACACTTGCGCACCTTGCATGCGCAAACACACTTTTTGTTTTACTAAAGATCAAAGCTCTGGTTTAATGAATCACTCGCATGATTCAATTTACTAAATAAATAAATATATAAATTACACTCATTTGCATCCAAAACCGACCTTAACCCTCGATTATTATTTAAATATAAAAAAATATATATATATTTTTTCTTCACGCATGGGAAGTTTTAATTTTTGGTTTGGTACTTAATAGAAACTTACTTTGAATTTTAATGATATTTACATTATGAATGAGGTGTAGATTGCATCCAAAAATGAATAATAAAAAATAGTGGGCAAAAAGTAGATAATGGTAAGGATGTCTGGTATTAAAAGGAAGATTAAGTACACGGTAGTAAAAAATATGAAACCATTAGAGAGGGCAAAATACTTTTTTCCATTTTTTTTTCCAAATGAAAGCAATGTTTATTGCACATTTCCTTTAATCCGAGCATTTGGTCAGATGCAATTTTCGTTTCCCCCAACAACGAACGAACGAGTTGAGCTTTTAGTTGGTGGGCACTCAGGTGAGATTAAGTTGTTGCTTAACGTGTTGCAATAGGTTTCTCTTGGCGTTCTGCTACCTTAGTTTTGAATGAATCGCGTGGTTTCGGTCGCTAGGCATTTTGCTTCTCTCGCTCTCTCCGATATCGAATCCGTCGAGTACTAAATCAAGGATGGGTTTTGAACTTTCTTTGCCTACGGCTCTCCAGGGCAATTTCATACCACTTTTATTTCCACCACACAAAAATGTTGAATTAACTTTAATTATGGATCTAAAACAAGTAGTCTTGAGGGAACTAAAACACGCTTTTGGGTTCAGTGACCCCCCTCCTTCTGCTGTTTTATGCCTTCTCCAACTGCTGCATTCTAATCACTTTTTTTTTGTTTCTTTTATAGTCGTGAACATAATGAGGAAAATTTAATTATTATGGATATATCTCTGTTTATGGAGAAATTGTTACAAAAGATATTTTCTTGTTTACCAGGGGTGTTATCAGTGATGATAAGGCAGAAACGATACTCTTATTATGCTCATCGCTATTGATTTAACTGCGCATCATCATTTTGGCGCAGATGTTTCCGATGTATGAGTCCATCTAGTGGTGGAAATGGGAAATAACATTAAAATTCATGCCTTTACATCATTACTGCATTTATATCATGACAACATTTAGAGCTTATTATAGTCTAACATCTGGTTTACAATACATTGGCTGGAAGGGAAGGACCTGAGGGCGCCGATTGATAATCATCTGATATCTTGTTGTTGAAACAATTTTCAATAAATTAAAAAGGGTTTCGCGTTGTTGTTTTTCATCTATTTCGTCATTATTTTTTTTATTCATTGTGATTTCATTTCTACTAATAAATCGACGTTCGGAGGAAATTATTCTACCTTTTCCCCCCTTTTGCGCGTTTCCTGGATCCGCCGAGCTGAGTCTCTCATTGATCAGTTGGCGGCGCCATGGTGTTCCCGCCCCCGCAGCTGCCTCGACGCTCCATCTAAATTTTTTCCCTCCGTTTTGGGCCACACCTGGCCATTTGGCGCGTGAATTTATAATATCCGTTGTTAATCTGAGTGTTGTCACCTGCGGAGAAGCGAACGTTTCTGATTTCTCACTGTTTTTCGAGGTAAGCAGTTGACTTGTTGACATTTGTTACCAACTTTTTGTTTAGTTTTTAAGTCCTTAGTTGCAAGTATAATCAATCAAGTTACTATAGTCGGGATATGAATTTGTTGATCCGTTGCAACGGAATCGAAAATATATTTCCCGTGGAAAAAATATCGGGTGAGACATTCAAGCTGTGGTTTTGTTTTCATTTCCAATTTTTTTTTTTTTGTTATTTGCTTCGCTCTTTGAATTATTCATACGTCAGGTGGTTTTATTTAAAAACAAGAAAGAAAAATTTTTCCATTACATAAAAACTTCATCTATAACTGGATTGCGACTTTAACAATGCAATTTCTGATATTTTTTTTCTCCCATCATTTATTTATCGAGTTGGCGTTGATGGAAAGCTTATTGTGTCGCTGTAATGTGGTATTGGAGCGCGCAGTTATTCGAGAAGAGTAGCTCTGAGCTTCGTTACCGTAATTAGCTTATTAGGCTCGCGTTTTTCCTTTGCATATACTTTATCAAAGTTGACAGACGAGTTGCTCTTCTCTTCTCTTCACTTCATATTGAGTAAAGTGCTCGAGTCGAGGTATAGTGAAATATTTACTCGCTTTTATAACGCTGCCGTAACGTTATTGAGTCACAATCAGGTGTTAATCATCAGACTCGATCTGGGAAAAATAAAAAAAATTTATGCAGAACAAAAGCACATAGATATTTAAAATAGGTCATAATTTTTATATTTTAATTTTATATAACAATGTTAGTCCGGCTCGGGTGTTTGATTGATTGCAACGGGCCACGGCGAGTGGGTGGGTCTGCTTTTCAACTCTGGCGTCAGCCACTTTTACCTTTTGCACGGGGTGCCAGTCTGACTGGCGCAAAATTGTCGCGTGCCGCCTCGAACGCCTTGGCGCTAACGACTACCCTTCAGACACGAGAAGGAATGAAATGCTGTTAAGTCGATGCTTTCACGACTTATTTCATTCAGTAAACTCGTTAAAGGCGGTTTCTGATGAGTTAATTACGTGTTTAATATCGACATGAAAACGATGGGATGATTTTTACGTGGCAACTTCCAACATAATAAAGAAATCGGAGAAATATGAAGTGGAAATTAAGGGTGGTGAACGAAGTGGATTATCTTGTTTGTTGTTTACTCTCAGATGAGCACTCGGTGTGGTGCAGATTGATAAATTCCAGGTGTAATCTCATGTTGGGGAGTCGGGTTGAGCGACCCACTGTCAAAAGTCAAGTAGCGGAACTGAGCTAAATTGAATTCCACTCGAGTAGCGATTTCATGTCGATATCCAGTGACTATGCTCGTAAACTCGGTCTTAGGAAAATAAATGTCGTCGGTCACATGTCGACCGTGAGTAAAAATCCCACGAAAAATAATTAACAAGTGAAAAAAGAATAATAAAAGTGGAGAGGAAAGCAAACCTCAATCCACTTTGACTGCTCCTGATTTAATTGGTGGCGATTTCCTACTTATTTAGCTCGAAGGACACGGTCGGGCATTAAAGGGATATGAATTTGCTCGAACATTTTGTTGACCTTATTTTCCGTTTCTGACGTTAAAAATTTATGACGGGTATTGTTTTGCCTTGTAAAGCGGAAAGTCGTTGTCTTGTGAAACAGCGCCTTAGTACGAGACCGCTGTTTGTTACTAAGGAAACGGCATAATATATGCTTCGAAGCACCAAGTCGGAGAGAAAAGAGAATGACCGCAGTTCTACTTTATTTCGGTATGTGCTTAGACATGCACAGTTAATTTCCTGAGACGAGCGTGTGACTACTAGCAGGGATCAACCAGAATCATCTCGTAAAATCGGGTGTGGGGGAGAGAGAGTCAGAGAGAGGCGTGTTGACTCATGCTAAATTAATATTGGCGAATGCATTATTTTATGATCATGCTCTTGTCTCGTGGGGTCGAGGTGAATTAAACTGCGGTATTTTTTTCTGCTTCGGGGATACTGATGTTTGTTTAGATTAAATGTGCTGCATGCAGTAACTCTTTTTACCGACCGAGTTGTTGGAAAATGACGTCAATGCATCGGGTTTGGTGTGTCGAGGCCGGGCTTCCGGTTCGCGAGTGGTTACTTGTTTTGTTTGTGGTCAGTTACTCGCGGTTTTAAGGATGGCGTGGACGTGTTACGTTTCGTCTCACACGTTACCCGTTAATGATTTCAGGTGAGTCTGCACGCTTTTGCATATTTAGCGTTTTTGTTTTTTGTTGGTGTTATTATTATTATTTTCTTATTTAAATGTAAATTCGATGAAGGTGAAAACAGGATTTGATTTAGTAGCTTTTAAATCGGACATCCTGTTTTTAGGCGTCGCCCACTTTGCCAAATGTTTTGTGAAAACACTCGTCTTCCTAACGATTCTTTATTTTTCCTTTTTTTTTTTTTTTACTTGTTTTTATTGATGATGTACAATGTGAAAAGAGCGAGTTTAAGGTACAATTTGAGGTGAGTTTTGTGCAATTTGCAGGGTTTATTAGGACAAAATGCGGTATGTCTCTAAAGGGGGAGAGTTCTTTATTGATTATCAATTTAGCAGAGAAATCGTTTGAGGAATGTCTGCGAAAGCTCAAAAGCGTGCATCAACTTTTTGTTTTTTTCCTTCGTAACGGTTATTCCCTCCATGCTAAAAAAAAATCCATAAAACGCAGTTTTACAGATGTTTGATAGGTATTAATGTAACAACACAACAATACAGTCACTGCTGTTGTTCCTTCAAACAAGGTTACAGAGGTCAATGAAAGGGGAAAACGGTTCGACGTAGGGGCAGGGTCGGTGACAAAACAAGGACGAAATTGCGTGAGGAAGGACACAAACTAGTGGAATTTAGGAACCCAAAACCAACTCTTTTGTATTCACCGACGACCTTAAATTGAGGTCATGTAAAATTTGTTAAATCCTTCAAAACAATTTTTTAAATTTTTTTTTCCTTTTTAATTTGACGAGAGTAATTAATTTCACGTAGAAAGTGACATTTAGATGTTTAATTAGATATAATTTATCATTGCCATTCTTCCACTATACTAACCAAAACGTACGAACCACGAGTTTATTACCTTTGGGAGCACGTAATAAATGCTTGGCTTATTACTAGGGCACCACTGTATGATAAATAATTTCAGGATTTTCTCATCAGATACCTCGAAATTTAATTTCTACCATGGCAGAGAGGGAATTGAAATGTGATTTCGTTTAACCCCGAAACTTGTCAAGCAAAGATGATTTAAAAATCCAACCTGCTTTTGTTTGCTTGGTCGCCCACATGTGACATTCTCACCTATAATCGTGTCACCTGTCACCCAATATGGAAAAAAAGAACTTTACGTTTTATTTTTAATTATTCTTTATTTTTTCCTTTTATAGGTGCGAAACTCCTCTCACCTTGAACACGTATAGGTAAGTCTAGAGTCAGTCTGTCTCTTTAAACCTAAGTTTATTGGATACGCTGTCGAGTGACCCTTCAAAACAGCCCTGGGGAGAAGGGGGTTTGGCACGAGTCGAAACCCCGTCAGCCAGACCACACTTTTCTTTCTGTTTCTGCTACCAGCAGGTGTGACAAACGTGGCCTCTGATTCCATTTTGTTGCCACGTGTGTTTGTCGCCCGTGCAATAGAAAATGTCAGGGCCCTATGGGTTGCTTGTCACGCGCCTCGAGGATATACAGCTGCATTGCTATGGTTACTTAAGGAGGATGACCGGTTGCTCGTTATTTTTTACGGGTGGATTTTTTTTTTCTGTTTTTTATTTTTTTTTTTTACTGCTCGGGGAAAAAGTTCGGTACGTTGGATGAAATGAAATTAATTACGTGGAGAACTGAATTGAAAAGTTCGGGAAGAATCGAATGAACGAAGCGGTGTTACGGTCTATTTGTTTCGATAAAATGTTAGAATCAAATAAAGGGAAGTTGAAATTTCAGATGAAATTCAATGAGCCATCAAGGCCATTGTCAAACAGATAGATAAATTTTATACTTGGCCGTTTAACGTATAATTAAAATGTGGAGTATACACACAGTGCTGGCATCTAGTAGCTGAAAGGTATTATTAAAATTTGCACTTGACCTGAATATTTACCTGTTTTTTATTTATTCAAATCGAATGGAATTTTTATTGGAATTTTTTCATTTTGATTTGATTCATTTATTTATATTTTAGTTTTATTTTTATTTTTTTATTTTTATCGGTCGATTGCAGTTAGTTGCAGCTGCTATTTGTATTTTCTTAAAACGGAATAAGGAAAAAAAATGAGATCATGGCTATATTGTGGAATAATTTGGTGTTTCCTCTCATTTCCTTTTGCTATGACATTAACATAAATTTTCATTTAAAATACATCGCAGTAATTTTAAAGTTTTGACAAGTAAAACATGAAGATATCATCTCACTCGGGTCCGTTTTGGCTAAGTTTAGAAACTTGTTTTGTGCTGTCAGTGGTTAAAAATTTCCCTGCTGAATCTGAAATGCGATTCTTTTTGTGTCCCGTCTCCAACTTGAGTTTCTGTTCGAGTTTCTTACACCCTCTGGGGGTCTGAATCATTGAGGATGAAGAAGAAAGTCTTTCCTAAAAATAAAACGCTCCCTTACACTGCATTTCCCCAGACAGTCGAATCTATTTTCCTTTTTTTTCTGCAAGGTTTTGTCTCGGAAAAAGCTAGAAAACGTACTAAATCGTGTAAAATTACACACAAGTCACGTGATTTTCATTCGTGATTTATTTATGGAACCTCTTCAACAGTTTTTTTGTCCCTCGAACAAAAAAAAAATATAAACCAGCGTCAACTTGTGTGTGTCAACCCATGTCTTAGTAGTGCGGTTCTTTCAATCCAATCTAGAACAAACCAGTAGGGAATAAAAGGTCGAGAGCCCTTCTCGTCACCGCCCTTCACCTAGGCCTATTTGGAACATAATTGGCACATTGAAGTGTTGGGCGTGTAGATTGGCTATGGGAACCCTCATAAAGGACTAAAGGCTCCTTCGTCTATTCTTCTGCATTGGTTTGTTCGAAGAAAATTGAATTTTTTTTATCTTTTCAATCCACTATTAGCACCCGCATATTTTAGACCATTACCCATACGCCTCGGTCACTCGGCGATGCCTTTAAGTGAGGGTTGTAATCAATAATAAAATAGAGCGCTTTGTAATTATCCTCGTTAAGGAAATAGACTTGGAGTCAATGCAATTCGCATACAAAAAGAAATTGCCAAGTCGTGTTTGTGGAATCAGTATAATCAGAGAAATAATATGAAAAGAAACAGGTTTAAAACGTTAATTAAACAAGCCGTTTGCGTATTTCAGCGTTTATTGTGCAAATTAATTATCTCTGATTGCGTTTGATATGTTTATCTCGATTATATGGCAACAGGAAATGACGAGCTTAATTTAGATTTGCGTATTTATATCTATAAAGTTCTTCGAGGAATATAAGTCATTTGATTCTGCCGTGGCTGTTAATGCTAAACTGAGATTATTTTTTTTTATTGGAAAATGATTTATCATTTCCTCCTTTCGGTTTTTTCTCCCAAAATGATACTTTTTTTTCATTATACCCTGTTCCTATTTTTTTCCTCGAAAATTGTTCCTACTTCCTGCAATTGTTAGGTGAATTTTCGACATTGTACTTTGCACAATCGAGAGAGAAAGAGAGAAAACTTTTTAAATGTATCACTTTGAAAGAAACCCGAAACAGTTAACGTCGGTTGACGGCTATAAAAATGTTTCTACTAACTCGTGATTTGTAATTCCAGAGAGTTACGTTGTAAGTTTTGCTGTTTCACTCCCAAGTGATACAGCTAAAGAGCAAGGAAAATATAAATAAATAAAAATTCTGCGCGAAGATAAACATAACATACGTCAATGTAACTTTTTTTCGAGCTTACAGTGGGGTTTACGAGATGATATGTGGCGCACTTCTCCGTAAGTGATGACTTGTTGGTTGCTGCAATGCATGTTGCAATGTTTTGCTGAATATAATGGATCGTGGTAAGTGGTCTGTAATTGGATTACGGGTGATTACAAACATTAATCCGCTAATTTTGTTAACAATGTTTGCCAGTGTCGAGACATTGAGCCACAATTCGATCGAAAAGACAAGTGGAATGAACTAAATCAGATCCCCAATTTTTCAAAACACTCGAGACTAATAATCCCATCTATTCCTTTCTGCAATTTTCATCTCTCGAGAAGTTGAGCAATATCCACGAAATTAATGGAGCGTGCAATTTGTAGCTACAGATGGCAGCAGTGGTTTGGGATGTTGGTTACCACGACAACAGGATGCTGCACGTCTGCGACGTATTTAATTATCGATTTACGTTTGCCCTACAGTGGATTAAACTTGTTTGCTGTACCAATCACGATTGTTTACTTATAGTTATTGGCAATTGATGGTTCGATATTTTCTACAAATGCGTTTCCCCTCCATCCATTTATCGTCGATGAAAGATGGAGTTTGCGCAGATGGCGACGTGTTTACTCCACTTTCGACTCATGCTTTATGGAGCTAGATAGGCGTCTTTAGTTCTAAATCTCCTTTAGGAAGTGTTCGTTTTCTCGCATTAATTCCCAAGTCGTAAATTGGAGCGCTCTTAAAAGAGATGATATTGTTTTATTGGCGGCGGGCTGGAATGGATGCAGTCGAAGATGGGAAGCGAAAAAGAAGGAATAAAGTTGAAATTTAATCATACAGGAAAAAATTGGTAAACGGAACGAAAGAAATTGTTTTGTGGAATGACCAGAACCGTATTTGCATTGATTTTAAAGGAAGGGAGGAAGAAAGAGAAAGTAGAAAACAACAAAAACAGTAAGGACAAAAAAGAAGAAAAGACTATAAATATTTGAGTGCATTTGAAATTTTTGTTTACAAAAAGAAAGTTGAAAATGAGAGTTGGAAAGTTTCCTATTGACTCATTATCATACTCACTTATCAAAGTAAGAAAAATTCTATGGGGAATCAAAGTCTTTTTTTCCGGTTAGTTGACAGAAAATGAATTGGAATTTTCTTTTTTTCTTTACACTTGCCAATAACTTCTTCAGTGGTTTTTTTTCTTCTTCTATTATTCCTCACCCATCCTTCTCCCTCTGTTTTGGCAACAGATAAGTTGTGACATTTTTTTTTTTACCCCGGATTTTTATTGGTGTCTTTTTTATTTCAAAAACACAAACTCGGATTGCGTTTTTACAACCGGGATTTTTGTATTTTCCCATTGGATTTTTATTGTTGAGCAGAAATAAAAAAATGATACTAAAAAATGGAAAAAAAAATTTCATAGTTTTCTCCATTTCCAGTCTCAGCCGATTATGTCCAATAATCAAGTGCTACACCGAGTTTTTAACCCCAGGTCGAGACCGGTCTTAGTTCCCAATAAAGCACACATACGAGAAATCTCAGTTCGGGCGGTGGGAAAAAATGCGGAAATTAGTTGTTTAAAAGTAGGCGATGAGTTTCTTTCTCTCTCCCTAATTGTCGCAGCTGCGGTTTGTTGGCCTCATCCACAAACTGCCACAAAATGCTTGTTTTTACAGTGAAGGCAAAAGGGTAAGACGTAAGAGAAGAGTGGAAAAGAGAAAAAAACCTACATTCGGTTTATTTGTAGTGTGGAATTCGAGAGGTCGTGAGGGAATTAATTTATTTTTAGACGTTGTGTTGTTTTTATTGCTACGAGTACTTGAACCTGGTTGCAACTTTTTGCTCGGGTTCCAAAACTCATTCTTTAGCATTATTTTTAAATATTAATATAAAAAAATCCCAGACCGTTGTTACGTTCTAAAAAGAATAAATAGATTAATATTTTATTTTGTTTATACAAAGTATTATGAGAAAATTGAAGTTGATGTGTTTATTTAAAGGTACCGTAAAGAAAAACGTAAGAAGGAAAGATTGTATGGGTGTCTGGGTGAGGAAAACGCATTATCTGTGGGTATAGTAAGCCTAAAAAAGCATGAGGAGTGGTGGTGAAAGAGAAGACAGGTGTAATAAGGAGCTCAGGTGTGAAGAGAGGATCATGAAGCAAATGCACTTTTTCTGGTGAAGGGAAATAGAAAAAATAAAGCAAAGGCAGAGATGCGAGTACAGTAATATTAAAGCGCCATATTTATAGATATGGCTCGGAACAAAAGTAAAAGTAAAATAAAGAAAATGATCATGATGAATGTGTGAAAAATTCATTTTTGGTTGTAAAGGAAGTAGTTTCTCTTATCGTGAAACGTTAAAGACCTTGTAAAACCCGTTTACTTATCATTGACGTGTTTTTATCAGATTAAATTTCAATTAATTACTAGTTTAATAAAGACGAAGCGCAAAGTTTTTGTTTTTTTCTCCCATTCAATAAAGGACATGTCGACTTTTCTTTATACATGCCCCCCCATCTTGCGCTTATTGATCAGATGCCTTCACCCTTAGAGACGCCAAGAAGGGTGAGAGGTCTCGGCGCACACTCAGTCGACTCCTCTTTTGCGATGACTTGACTCGCAACACAGATGAAGCGCGGTTCGCGGCTCAATGCCCGGCTTTGAAAAGCGCTGTTTGGAGTCGTGTCCTACGACCATGGAAGCCCAGGAGAAATTCCCTCCTCGCCGAAGTGCCTCCATGAATTTCAGGCGCTCGTGGAGTCAATACATGCAACTCACTTCCATGCGTATCAGCAGGTCCGCCTACAAGTTGGGCTGGTAAGTCGAAGTTGAAATGAATTTGAGTTGGTGCCAGATCACGAGTGGTCGGTCACGTGATAAATTTGATTTTGTTTTGATCGAATCATCCTGATTGATTGTCCCCTTTTTCTTTTTTTTTTTAAAAGAAAAAAGAAAAATGTGTGTGGAAACTTCCCAACGAAATTTTTCTATCATGACCCAACAATTTGTTGATCCAAAACTGGATCGTGACAAATGGATGAGTCATCGAGTCGGTTTCGAGCAGGTTTCCCCCCCTCTCTCGGGTTCTCTTTTCATGTGCCGTATAGCAAATATCTGTGGACTGAAAGACGAGAATAAAGGCGAATTACGACTGGACGTCGGGAAAATGCAATTTCAGTTGAAAATTCGAGTCCGAACGATCGGTCGGGAGGTCACGTTTACGAATCCACGACCTTTAACTGACTTTTGCATTGTATTTGAATTCGTGTTTTCCTTCTCCGCTTCGCTCGCTTTATTGGAATTAATTCAACTGGGGCGATAAATTGCAAATTGCTACCATCACAATCTATGTAGATCACTTTGCTCGTTTCTCTTTCTACTTCCTCCTCATCGCCCATGACATCACAGCAGTCACAACTCACAATTTTTATTTTATTCGAACCGCAAGTCTCGAGCTAATTCCAGTATCGGTCTCTCGCCTCCTCATCTATTTGCAGCTTTGTTTTTGATAGTGTTTGCTTCGCTTTTGTTTTCCTTTAGTCAATATTTATCCCTCTTTACACGTGTGTGTATGTGTCTCCTCTTAGGCACAATGGGCGTCATCATTCTCACCAGCGGGCTCACGGAGCTACTTCGAGAGGATCCTTCGTTGCTATGCCAACACACGGCAATAAAATACTTCTTAGGAAAATTTCACTCCAAGTAAAATTCCTCGATAATTTCAAAAACATTTCGTACTCGAAGGGCTGTAAAAACGGTGCAACCATTTCGATAGAGAAGAGGTTCGATCAATTTTTTCTTTTTATATACCTCCTCTCTTTTTTGCATTTTATTTTTATATGAAAGAAAACTCGCACATTCCTGCTCTCAATGGCGGAATAAAGCTTAGAATATAATCAAGGAGGAATATGCAAATTTTTACGCGAGTTGAACAGAGCACGCGTTATGCGAGGGGATTTGTTCACTAATGACGTGCCAACAGTTTTGGTACGTTGTTAGAGACATGCTTCGAGGTTCCCTCATCGTTAAATGTCTTAGCTACACCATATTGGGGAGTTCTAAATTTCTCTTTTCCCCTATTTCTGCGCCCCGTATTTTCCCCCCTACCTCTTACGTGTCGTTATCAAAGTGCTCCATCAATAGATATGAAGAGTCGTTCGAAATGACTCCCCATATATTTCACCGACGGGGCGCTCTGTGTAATTGAAAATAAGTTTCAATTTAGATTCGAATGTCAGGTTAAAAGGTCATTCATATAAGATCTTCGACAACCAATTCAAATTGCAAAAAGACTGGGAAAACGATGCACAGATATCATGGCGATGTATGTCAACACATTGATTTCGAGTCTAGCCGATCGAGAGTAATGTTTACATTCATGTTGCACGGCAACTATACGGCGTGTGGTGTAAATAAAGTTGGATTTATGGTTTTAGAAACAACGATGTAAATTTGTTTTGGGTGTTTAATTGGTTTAAATTTTAATCAAGGATGCAACATAACTTTCCTAGCTTTGACAGCAGTAGATTCTTAATTAGTCACTCTGCTTTATTTGGGATTTGCTAGTCGCTCCAGATTGATTTCCATTGATGGCCAGGTGCCGTTTGGCTTGCCGTTGGGAGTAATTTAGACGGCGGTTCAATGGACCCAGTTTGATATCGAACGCTAAGAGCAAGTGCAAGACGGGGAAATTTGGGCAGTTGATCAAATTGAATAGAAAACATGCGACCTCTCTTCTCTCTCTCACTCTCGCTCAGTCGTTCATGTTTAACTTAGTCACGCTTCGATTCATCAATGAATGCGCCGCGTTTCGTGGGTGCCTTACAAGTAGTTGCCTTGGGAATAGTCGAAGCGTTTCTAATGTGCAGTTGTTGACCTTTTATAAACAACGATTAAATCTATTCCACATTAGTTTAAATTACTCTCCATATTTCCGTTTCCAAATTGCACTGATTCTGCACGAACTCGTTCAAGACACAGGAAAAAAGCTCCCCCTGGCCGAGTTTGTCTGCACGACACCTATCTTCTTCAGTCAGTAGGCTAATTGATTTATTTCCGCTCGACTCGGCCAGTTCTGTTTGGACAGACTCCACACCTTTTTTTTTATTTTCTTTTTCACTCTCACCATCTTAACGAACCTCATTTGTTTTCAACGCACAGTTGAGGTCACCTTTATCTCATCTCCATTTCTTTCGCCCACTCGTTGCCACTGGAAACTGCACCGTGGGTTTGGCCCACTTATTCCCAACGCTTCTTACAGAGTGCTGCAGAGGGTAATCGCACAAGACCAGGTATTAGTGGGGCAATGGGGAAAAGAAAGGAGAAATCTTTTTCGGCGATACCGTTGGTGGTTCAAACTTTTGAAGGAGAAAGGAAAAAAAAATGAAAGGAGGAATTCGAGTCGAGGTTGACGCAACGCGATGAAATGATGCAGGAATTGCGATATCGATTAAAATGGGCATGTGTAGGAAGTAAATTGAAGTGGAGAAAATGAATTAACTTTTTGAAATGGTAGTTTGAAGGGTGTTGAGGGCCGCTTGTCCACTCTTCTGACATTTGGCCATAGGCCAAAAATTGGATTTTGTCAAGTAATGTGTTCAAATTGAAACGAAAGGAACAATTTATTTCTCTTTTTAGCAATTTTGCTTTGGAGAGGGCCTTCCCAGCTGGCACGGAAAATATTTTTGCACCATATTTCTTGATGGCAGCCACACGCAGACGTTGGGTCTAATTTATAAATTCGTGTCTCGTTCTTTTTTAATAAGTCGTTCTATCGCCGTTTTGCCCTTTACAGCACAATTCTATGATTTGTGTGCTGGATTTCTTTTTCTCTTACTATTATTATTACTCGTTTTTTTCCGTGCTCCCGTCGCCTCGTTTCACCGTCGAAGACAAATTAATCTCCCACTTTAAACTGAGCGGAAATTTCCTTTTAGCATTCGTCTTAACCCTTTATCTAAGGGTCAGTGTGGGAGGTGAAACGGGGTGAGTAGACGACCTTAAAATTACCAATTAGATACTTTAATTGGAATATTCAACTGGTGCTTAATTTCCTCTCGTTCTAATGTGGATTTCTAGGGTGCCAAGTGTTTATAAATTGCATGAAAAGTAGAAGTTAAACACACTACGGAGCCGGCGAGAGCCTTTTGTTAAGTAATGGAAGAGCGAATTTTATGTTTGCTGATGATATTTAAGTCGATGATTCGAAAGCAACGATGCATTAGGTCGAAAAATCCAATCGTATAAAGAAGATTGAAAGCTTGGGGAGATAAGTTCAATCTTCATCACGATGCGCATGTCATTTTTTCTTTACCTGCAAGAAAAAAATATCTTATTTTTCTCTTTATAGCTTTATGTAAGCAATTTAAACTACGATAAATATAAATGCAGTTAGATTTGGAATCCCGAATTCTTCAGTGAGGTATAATGACGCTCTTCGGTCGATATTTTTATTTTTGTGTCGCATTTTGATTGAAACTTCCCTTAAAGCACGTTCTGAGCTTCGAGACACCACTTTAGACTAAACTACACTTGACATGCTTATTTTTAATGCATTTTTTTTGCAATCTTTTCATGGAATACCTCTGAGAAAATAAAACATGTGCTCTACTTAAAATTTGTAGAGACAGAGGAATGGGAATCGACAAACAATTTAATTGACGGCTCACCTGTTATAATTCCCCTGTCACCGATGTCTTAGTTTATGTCACTTTAAGGGTCGTTTGACCTGCTTGAAGGTGAAGTGTCTCATTCTTCTTTTCGAGCTATAGCTCTCACTTTCACACACTCTTTTTTTCCTCTCTCGCTTTATTTTGATTCACACAGACAAGAGATGCGAGTGAACGTTGCTCGAACTCACTGGCCTAGTTACGAGACATCTGTGCAAATTACCACTTGAACCTTCTAACCCACGGAACAAACTGTTTAGTTTTTTTTTTATTACGTCGCAGCCATCCACCTCTTTTTTTTAGGGTTTGTTGAAGACTCTAAAAAAGATTACGTTATTGTTTGCTAACTGATTATCGCCACGCACCTACATACATAAAAAGCGAGCGAGTTCGGGTGTGGTTCTTGGGTCGTATATAGGAGAATGTGTTAGAAGTGCTTGGAAAGAAGGTATGAATGCTTGGATGAGACGCCACACCTGGGGAGGGATCCTCCTCATCAAGAAGAAAAGGTAAAAATAAGAGAAAAGTGAATTTATTAGGTTTTATGTCATTTTATACTCGGGGATTTGAGGATGGTAATTCTGAATGATGGTGCCATTTGGAACTAGTATCACGTGATCCACCTGCAACTTTCCCATTTTTTTCCTAGCGGTTTATCAGAGGATTTGAAAGACTTATAGACCAGATTTCCGAACCTCGGGGAGTTGTGGGGAAATGTTGAGTATACTGACTATGGATTCTTTTCGCGTTGGAATGTTATTTAAGTTGTAAATTGCGCTTCTGTAACGTTTTAAATGCTAATGCATTAATCTGACTAGTCGCGGTTTATTTTCTTTTATTTAGTTATCGTTTCTAAAGAGGCTTTGTACCTACGTCAAAGTGCAACGTGAAAGCTGCTTTGATGCTTTTGTTTTTTTTTCAATTAGAATTTGGCATATTCTGGTCCTCATAACTTTATTATCGGTATTAAATACAACGAACCATTGTGCAAAACTTCCTGCACATTTTGTCTGCCGCATTGTTTCCGAGTTTAACGATAGCGCTTCTGCGTAAACGGATTTGTTGAGTGCATTTTATCACATACTTTACCATATTCTCATGGAAATTAGTTACCATATGTTATAAAAAAGTACATTGTATAAAAAGAAAATTCAAATTCAAATTAGATTAGAAAGTTATCAATTTATTCACTGACCTTGCGTTGACAGCGAAATTATCTATTTATATTCACTTTATAAGAAACCGGAAATGTTTTTCCATTACATTATTACAGCCATAAAAGTGTGGGTCAGGGTTTAAGACATTGTGTATAAAATTCACCTTATTAGTCTCTTTAATGAGAGCACGATGTTTGCGTTTGAGTTTGTTTACTGTGTTTGGTTTTAATTGAATTTGTTTGCACTATGGCAATTCTTGGAAAAATTGCATTATTTTTCTAAAGAAAGAAAGGAGAAGTGTTGCTCGGTGCGGTCTGATTGTAATTTCTATTTCTCGGTATAGGTATTAGGTATGTTATGATGTTCCATCAGATAAATTCCCTTTCTTTTTTTTTATTTAGGCCATATATGTATTTGTATGTGTATGTACTCTGGCATCATTGGCGGTAAAATTGGTCTTTTCAGTCGCGAGTGGAGCCGTTAAGGAAGATTGAAAAAGGCAAATGGGCTTTCATTTATGTAATATGGGAATAGAATATGGCGCGCCAAAAGGAAAGAGAAAATGGAATAATTTCTTTAAAAGGATATATGGGACACTCCCACAATGTTTCCAGAAGCGAGGCTTAGTTTATGAGAGGATAAAGACAAGACAAGGAAAAGTAAACTAATTTAATGTGTTGACTTCGCTGAACTTTTGTTTTGCAAAGTTCAAAGTTGCAAATTGAGTTTTGGAATAATTTAAATTTTTTTTTTTTGAAAAAAAAAATATTTTATTTATTATATTGCTGTGAAGGATAAGAATGTTTTTAAGAAATGAGATGAAGTTCTTTTCTGTAGTATTTTAATTAGAGAAGAACAAGTGGCGCCTCTTCTCGGCAGCGGGCGTTGCTTCAACTCAATCGATGGAGGAAACAGCTTTTGCTGCTCACATCGCGTACATCACGTGGAAAACATGTTTCTTAGGCACGATTTAATTTCCAGAGACTGGGTCGTGTGATGAGTTTATTGTCTCAATTTTGAAAAAAATTCGAGCTCCTCTAATTCAAGAAAATTTGCATTTAGGAAAGAAATATGCTAATTACCTTATTAACAAATTAGCGAAATTATAACCTGTTCCCAGGCTTCATTTTATCTTGCAATAACAGATTTAGCTAAGTTTGTCATAATTTGTGGATCTTTTTCTCAAATTGTCATTTTTGAGACTAAACAGACTTTATACATCGTGTTTTCTCTGTTTTTTGCCCCTATGATTCACTTTATTCATTTATTTATGGAGGAAAAAATAATAACATACAGAAATGGTTGTAATTCAATAAGAAAAATCGGAATAACATCATTTCCCATAAAATTAAATCACATTAATAATATTTTCTATATTAAAAAAAAAAATTCAGACATTAAAAAAAATTCCGGAGAAAACTGGAATCATGGAATGAGATAAATTTGTAACCTTGTTATCTTGCAAATTGGAATAAAAGGCACGTGCTAGAAAGACGTTATGCATTTTATGACATTCCGAAGCAACGAGTGATGGGATAATAAAGAATATTAGGCATCAAAATTCTTATATAAGGTGATTGATTAGGAAAATTACAGAGTAATAAAATAAAGGCACTAAATTGAAAAGGGTTAAAATATTATATAAGATAAATTGTTTATAGTCTGAATGAAGTTTTTGTTGCTTTATAGCAGCATTCATTTCCTTGTCTTCCAGGTAATGGAATTTTTTTT